>JAKOOJ010000017.1:6807500-6995759 GCA_022577455.1 Arizona elegans
ACAGGACAGTCCTGCTGGGTGGGCGGCAGGCTGAGACCCTTGGATGGAGTAGCCAGCTGCTCACAACTGCTGGCCACCTGATCCAAGCACCTTGCTGGCCACCCGATCCAAGCGCCTCGCTGGCCACGTGGCCGCTGACCGCAGCCCATCCCCATCCAAGCACCTCGCTAGTGGCTGGCAGCCATGTGGCTAGCGAGGCGCTTGGATGGGATAGCCAGTGGCTCACAGCTGCTGGCCACCCCATCCAAGCGCCTCGCTAGCCATGCAGCCGCCAGCCACTAGCGAGGTACTCAGATGGGGGTAGACTGCGGCCGGCAGCTGTGCGGGCGCAAGTCAACCACCTTTCCCAGCCCCGCTTCCCCGAGGGCAGCAATTGGCTGTACTTGCCTATTCTGCTGCTGGAGGGGTCAGGGGCAGTCCGAGGTGGGCATTCAGGAATAGAGTGAGAGGCCGCCGCAGGTAAAGTTAGGAAAGAAAGCTGGGCCACATAGTTGAGGAGCCAAAGAATAACTACAGGCAAGTTGTGCAACACTGCGAACAAGGCCAATAAATAGTGGTGGGTGGGGCAGGGCAGGGCGAGGGGTGGGCGAGCCAGCAATTTAACAAACGGTTTGGCTGAACCACCTAGAATCGGCAGAATCCCACCACTGAATATATGTGAGTGCAGCAAAATCGCGCAAACTGATTACAAAGATAGACATGATCGAGTTGCTAAATTAATCCACTGGTCATTATGTAAAAACTATGTCCTACCTGTATCCGAAAAGTCATGGGAACATAAAGTAGAAAAGTTGCGGCAAATAAGACAGTGAAGATCTTGTGGGACTTTCGAATACAGACGGATCATCATTCGGAACATAGCACACCAGATATCACAGTTGTCGAGGGCCGAAGCATACAGTTTATTGACATCGCAGTACCAGGAGACGCCAGAGTTGAAGAAAAATAACTGGAAAAAAATCACAAAATATCGCGACCTGGCCATCGAAACTACACGGCTATGGATGAAACATGTCACAGTGATACCCATTGTCATTGGGGCACTTGGTACCATGTCCAAGAATTTTACAAAACACATCAAGAAATTGCAGCTTCCTGCACTAACACCAGCGGAACTGCAAAAAACTGCGCTACTCAGAACATCATATATTTTAAGAAGTTACTTGGTTGATACCTAGGACGCTGGCAGCAACCCGAATCAACCATTAGCACCAGTCAATCATATTTGTGACACATTTTTAAATGTTCAGTTGACTGAGTTTTATGTTTAATGAATAAAAGAGATAATAATAATATATGCAAGAAATAGGACGTAAGATCACTATTCTCTGTACTGAATAATAAAAAAGCCAAGTTCCTTGCCTTAAATCTTCAAAAGAATAAAAAATGAAACATTTCCTGCCTCTTCGACCCACTACTATGATGGCACTGGAACATTTTTCCAGAGGGCAACAAAGTTCTAAACATTAAAAATGCTAATAAAGTTAAAAATCAGGTGGTGTGCGATTCTAGACTGAATCCATGTAACAGAAAGGAAATGGAATAGAAGAAAAACAAAAAAAATACAAAACCAGCTTCCCAATGTTGAGAAATGGTACAGTGTTACAGGATATTTTTTCTCCTCTCAATCATCCATCTTTTCTTTCTTCTTTCTTTTTCTCCTTCCCTATCATTTCCTTCCTTCCTTCCTTCCTCCATTTCCTCTTCTCCTCTTCCCACCCTTTCCTCTCCTCCCTTCTCCTCCTGCCTTCTCCCCCTCCCCTCCCTCCCTTCTTTTCCTTCTCTTCCTTCTCTTCTTCCTTCCTTTTCCTCTCTCTCTCCCTCCCTCCCTCCCTCTTTTTCCTATTTTGCAAATACTTAGAAAGGACCAGAGTCCAGCCTTGCCACAGGGCTAATCCATCCCTTGTGAAGTACGTTTTTTAACATTATTTTTAATGAAGAATTTTATACAGAAGTAAAAATGATATAAATTTAAGAAAAAGAAAAATGAGAAAAATGGTGAATAAATAAAGAAAAGAAAAGAAAAGAAAAGAAAAGAAAAGAAAAGAAAAGAAAAGAAAAGAAAAGAAAAGAAAAGAAAAGAAAAGAATAAGGAAGCAGCTTCCAATCTTCTTTTCAGCAGTTACAAATAAACTGATCATCAGTCCTCTTCCTTAAAGTTACATCATGGTTCCCGTCTTCCCATATTTTGTCTTTTCTAATTCCTTGGGTCCATAAATCACCAGGTTTCCCCCTCCCCCATTTTCAGCAAAAAGTCCAAAAAGGGTTTCCAGTGACTAATAAATGTACTTGTTGTTGAAATGTATTTGAATATTAGTACTTAGTCAGACAAGTCAAATTCTTCATTTCTGCAAATTCTGTCATCTTCAACAACCATAGTTTTTTTCTGAATCTTTCCATCTTGGTGCATCTAATAATCTTATTGCAGTTACCATATAATAAAACTTTGTGAAGGACTTTTTTAATATTAGAGTTGGGGCTTTCAAATGTTGTGAGGGGGACTCCTGTCCTTAGAAAATTATAGAAAACTTTCTGTTTTGTTGAAGTGATTTAGAGACAATCAGCCACCCGATTCCTATACCTACAAATTTGTTTGAGAATTTCAGAAGACCGTTGAGTTTTGCCTATCTAGACATTCACCAAAACTATTGTTATGTATTGAATGTATATAGTTGTGTTAAAGTGAAACTAACCTTTAGATGACTCTAACTGTTAACTGTTCCCAGTTGCAATGTATCGCTGTAAAAGTTGGACCATAAGAAAGGTTGAGTGCCAAAGAATTGAGGCCTTTGAACTCTGGTGCTAGAGAAGACTCCTGCAAGTCCCTTGGACTGCAAGGCAATCAAACCGGTCAATCCTAGAGGAGATCAACCCTGACTGTTCTTTAGAAGGCCAGATCCTGAAGATGAAACTCAAATACTTTGGCCACCTAATGAGAAGGAAGGATTCACTGGAGAGGACCCTAATGCTGGGAAAATTGAGGGCAAAAGAAGAAAAGGACGGCAGAGAACGAGGTGGCTGAATGGAATCACTGAAGCAGTCGGCGTGAGCTTAAATGGACTCCAGAGGATGGTAGAGGACAGGAAGGCCTGGAGGAACGTTGTCCATGGGGTCGCGATGGGTCGGACATGACTTCATAACTAACAACACAACTGTTAACTGTGCTAAAGTGAAACTAAGCTTTAGATGACCCCAACTGTTTTGGAGGGAAATTTAGAACATTTATATTTGGGTGGGCTTTTTCTAGTTCTATGATTGGTTAAGGCCCTGTGGGCCTAGAGTATAAATAACGGTCATTTGCCTCCAGTTCCTCTGTTCCATTTTTGAGTCAATAAATGCTATTGCAGCTATAGTAGTCTGGTTCTTGCGTACTGAAGCCCACTACACATTAACTATCCCTGCTAAAAATCAAGGTATGCCAAATTTCTTAACTTTCCCAATAGCAGGAAAGGAGGAGGAGGAGGAGGAGGAGGAGGAGGAGGAGGAGGAGGAGGAGGAGGAGGAGGAGGAGGAGGAGGAGGAGGAGGAGGAGGAGGAGATCTGGAAGAAGAAGCAATCCATTCAACAGTATTCACTCATTCATTCATTCATTTTTATTTCTCAAGTTTGGAGACCGCCCATCTCCTTCACAGAGCGATTCTGTGACCAGTTTAGCATATGTTCCAGAATGTGAGAATAAGTTCTCCATTCTAAGGAAGAAATTTGAACTCCAGACCTTCTCCTTCTCATAGGGCAAGTCTTCCTCTTTAATCTTCATGATGATTTGGCCCTGCTTTATTAATTTCCCATTAAACCAATTCCTATGGAGATCTAATATTCACTCTTAAAGCAGAGCAATTCTAGGCACATTAACCTCCACAAAATAGGACGGCCCACTCAGTGTCACCTCCCAAGAAACTAATATGTCTTTCACTGGCATGGAATATAATGAGATGTTCAAATATAGAAAACTGAGTTACTGCTTCTTTCACTTAGAACATTTATCTAGCCAGGTCCTTCCAAGTCCTTAAATGCATTGCTTATAATTTACTTTTGACCTTGTTTTACCAAGATCAATCTGTCAGGAGGGTATCTTTTCAAATCTTCTTTATTTTATTAGTCTTGCGTTACATAGCACATCTTTACATGCACAAATTACATAGTACTGTAAGTTGTGTGTATTTGGGATATATGTTTTTATCTCTCGTGTTGGTAGGTATGTGCAGTTAGTTGCAATATATAGAAGTTAGTGTGTGTTTGTG
The DNA here is from genome assembly GCA_022577455.1 of Arizona elegans. Classification (NCBI taxonomy): domain Eukaryota; kingdom Metazoa; phylum Chordata; class Lepidosauria; order Squamata; family Colubridae; genus Arizona; species Arizona elegans. The sequence goes on from JAKOOJ010000017.1 coordinate 6,811,742, forward strand.
TGCTTACTGTGTTTGAATGTATGTATCTATCATCTATCTATCATCTATCTATCTATCTATCTATCTATCTATCTATCTATCTATCTATAATCTATCCAGTGGTGGGATTCAAATAATTTAACAACTGGTTCTCTGCCCTAGTGACAAGCTGCGTAGGCGTGGCTCGGTGGTCATGTGACCATGTGGGCGTGCCCAACTCAACATCACTCATGTTGTAATGTAATAAGAGCTAACCAGAGAGGCAGTTTCTGTAAGCAGGGCAATAAAGATTAGGCTAGAAACAACACCAGAATGTTTCCTTCCTGCCTTCCTTACAGGATTAGCCCTGTAAAGTGGAAAAAAAACAAAATAAGATTTCTTCCAACAACCGGTTCTTTGAACTGCTTAGAAACTTAACAACCGGTTCTCCCGAATAGATGCGAACTGGCTGAATCCCACCACTGTATCTATCTATCATCTATCTATCTATCTATCTATCTATCTATCTATCTATCTATCTATCTATCTATCTATCTATCATCTATCTATCTATCTATCTATCTATCTATCTATCTACAGTATCTATCTATCTATCTATCTATCTATCTATCTATCTATCTATCATCTATCTATCTATCAAACTCCCCTTTAAGAGAAGAAAAAAGAGGAAAAATTCCATTGCAAATGTGTAGATCTTAATGAAATTTATTAATGAAATTTATTAATTATTAATTATTTCATAAATATTTGACTATATTATTAGGATGATAATATTTCCCCAGTTTCAACGGCTGTGTTGATTGTGACTATGCCTGAGAAATTAGATAATGGTCAGATTTGCTTTGGGAAGGAAGGAAGGAAGGAAGGAATGGAAGGAAGGAGGGAGGGAGGGAGGGAAAAAAGAAAGGAAGGAAGGAAGAAATAAGGAAAAAAAGAAGGAAGGAAGGAAAGAGAGAAAGAGAGAGAGAGAGAGAGAGAGAAAGAAAGAAAGAAAGAAAGAAAGAAAGAAAGAAAGAAAGAAAGAAAGAAAGAAAGAAAGAGAAAGAAAATGTTACTTGGTTTGGCTATTGGTTCATGGCTGGTTTAATACTCATTGGTTTAATAGTTTTCTGAAAACCAACAGATCAGGGCCCCTTGGTTTCTCCTGCCTGAGAAAATAGGACGTCCCAAACATTCATTGTGCCTTTAGCCTATTTTCATTAATCTGAAAAATTATCATGAGAATTCTGGTGTAATGCCCTCATTGGAATTTAGGGATAACGCGAGAAGCCAGAGTGTGCAGGTCCCCGGAGAACAATGAAAGTGGGGAAACTGTCTCACACCACCATCTGCAAATTAGGAAAAGTAGAAAAATCAAAAAAAACCCCAAAGAATTTAACACATTCTCTCCTCCATTCTTCTGTTGCATCATAGCAGGCTCAGAGAAGGGTCAGACCATTTGAACAGATGCCTTGCAAATGGCTTTTAAAATTAGAACGGATTCTAGCAATAGCAATAGCACTTAGACTTATATACTGCTTTACAATGCTTGAAACAGCCCTCTCTAAGCGGTTTACAGAGTCAGATTCTAGCCCTAAGAATGCAGGTTGCTCTTTCTTGGGCTCTTTATTTAACTATTTAAAAAAAAATAGAGCTGGAAGGGATCTTGGAGATTTTCTAGTCCAGCCTTATGTTCAATAAGGAGAACCTATACCATTTCAGATAAGTGACTGTCAATTCTTAAAAACTATTGCTGAGCACATTGTAAGCCGCCCTGAGTCTTCGGAGAAGGGCGGCATATAAATCAAATTAAAAAAAAAAAAAAACTTCCAGTGGTGGTCCACCCATGACTTCTGAAAGCAAGCTGTTCCAGTGGTTAATTGTCCTCACTGTTAGGTCATAACTATTTCAGTGTTTAAATAATTTCTTAAAAATGGATTTGGTCAAATAAAGGTAATCCTCAACTTAGTTTCGTTCATTTTGTGACCATTGTAACGGTGGTGCAGTGGTTAGAGTGCAGTACTGCAGGCTATTTCTGCTGCCTGCCAGCTGCCTGCAATTTGGCAGATCGAATCACACCAGGCTCAAGGTTGACTCAGCCTTCCAGCCTTCCAAAGTGGGTAAAATGAGGACCCAGATTGTTGGGGGCAAGATGCTGACTCTGTAAACTGCTTAGAGAGGGCTGTAAAGCACTGTGGAGTGGTATATAAGTCTAAGTGCTATTGCTATTGCTATTCAAAGTTACAATGGCACTGAAAAAAGTGACTTACGACTATTGTTTCATACCTACGACTCAGTGGTGGGTACCTCCCGGTTTGGCCCAGTTCCCCCAAGCCGGTAGCGGTGACGATATGACGTCACCGAACTGATTCTCTTTGTTCGGGAGCTGCCCACCACCACGTTATTCTTACCTTTTATTTGGCCCCGCCTCCAATCTATTCGCTGCCTCCCGAGCCCCAGCTGATCAGCTAGAAGGGAAAAAAACTGTTTAAACTCTTGCCACGGGACTGCAAAAGGCCAGACTATAGCTGATCAGTGTTAAAAGGCAGTGTGGTGGTAGACCAATGCCACCAAAAACAAATGAGTAGACTGGTGACTCCAAAAACAAATGAGTAGACCGATGCCTCCAAAAACAAATGAGTAGACCAGTGCCTCCAAAATCAAATGGGTGGACCGGTACAGCTCTGCAAGCAGTTAAAAGCCTGGTAGACCAGTACCTCTGCTAAATCCTAAAGAATTGTCACATGACCATCAAACCACGCCCACAAAATAAGCCACGCCCACAGAACCGGTAGTAAAAAAATTTAGAACCCACCCCTGCTATGACCACTGCAGCATCCCCATGATCACATAATCAAAATTTGAAAACTTGGCAGCTGTTTCATATTTATGAAAGGTTGCAGTGTCCCAGGATCATATGATCATGTTTTGAGACCTTCTGACAAGCAAAGTCAATGGGGAAGCCAGATACATTTAACAATTGCAGTCATTCACTTAACAACTGTAGCAAGAAAGGCCGTAAAACAGGGCAAAACTCACTTAACAAATGCCTCACTTATTTTGGGCATCATTGTGGTCGTAAGTCAAGGACTACCTGTAAGCTTAATCAGCCATAAATTCTTTTGGTGTTTTTTTTTAAATGTCCCAATATATTTTTTTGTGTTCAATGTATGCCGACATTAATTTTAAAAAATACTTGAAAATTACACAAGCAAACGCATTGAGAGAGTCTCAGCGGGCCTGGGCTGAGGCATACAAGGCATTAGACTGGAAAATAATAATCATAAAAAACAAATCACATTAAAAGACAGCAGCAAAAATGCTCTTACATTTTTGGCAAAGCTATCCAGACATGTCCTCAAGTCACTAAAATTCAAGTTTGATTTAAAGGAGAGAGGTCTGTGTGTGCATAGCCTTACACACATCGTGTATTTAGTCACATTTTAAAATGTGCCCCTTTTTAAGGGTGTTTTGGTTAAAACGGCAGATTGATGGGAGTTGCAGTGGAATTGCATAACAAGTGAACCTTTGAGGGAAATGCTAAATAATTCGGGGGCATGTTCCTTAAAAGCTAAGTCGTGTTTTAACAAATAGGACTTCCAGCACTTTTATAATGAAAGAGTCATCAATTGCTTTTCACTGATGTTTTTAGAATGCCAGCTGTTTTATATCTAAATCCATTATAAGGTAAATCTCCGGGGGGAGGGCTTGGAATGGGTAAGTGAGAAGGGCCTTGGGGAGGGTTACTCCTATTCGTAGCCTTTTGCTGTGAATCGATCTGGGATCCTCGGGTTTCTGAGGTGCTCCAGTGGACGGAATGCCAGAAGAGATTTTAGAACACTTTTGGAGAAAAATAAACAGTAATGGGCATGCCAAATTATGCCCACATAATAATTTTTGTTTTGTGAGCTGCATGGGTTATAAGATAAACTCCATTGAGTTTTGGTTGCCACAATGTAAAAAAAGATGTGGAGACTCTAGAAAGAGTGCAGGAACTGGGTATGTCTAGTTTAACAACAGAAGGACTAGGGGAGACATGATAGCGGTATTCCAATATCTCAGGGGCTGCCACAAAGAAGAGGGAGTCAAGCTATTCTCCAAAGCACCTGAGGGCAGGACAAGAAGCAACGGGTGGAAACTCATCAAGGAGAGAAGCAACTTAGAACTAAGGAGAAATTTCCTGACAGTTAGAACAAATAATCAGTGGGACAACTTGCCTCCAGAAGTTGTGAATGCTTTAACACCGGAAGTTTTTAAGAAGATGTTGGATAACCATTTGTCTTATAGTTTTTGACTTACTGTCATTCATTTAGAGACCATTCAAACTTAGCAGGAGTCTTTGGTGCTCTCTGAGCTTGCTTGGTTTTCTTGCAGACATTTCATTTGGGTAATGAAATGTCCCAAACTACCCAAATTACCCAAACTAGGGAACATCATCAGTGCTAGTAAGGAGTGCAGTTTGCTGTCAGTTTATATTCTGATGGTTTGCCCTGTCTGTGTTTGTGGGGGTGTTCTTAGAGATTCTTTCATTGGGCTTTGCTGTTGGCTTCTTTGGCAGTTTCTTGATTGGGGTATTGTTTGCTTAATTGTTGGTCTGGCGCTAACCTTGGAGTTAATCCAGGGGTGAAATCCAGCAGGTTCTGACAGGTTCTGGAGAACCGGTAGCGGAAATTTTGAGTAGTTTGGCAAATACTACCTCTGGCTGGCCCCATAGTGGGGTGGCAATGGATATTTTGCAGTATCCTTCCCCTGGAGTGGGGTGGGAATGGAGATTTTGCAGTATCCTTCCCCTGCCATGCCCACCAAGCCACACCCACAGAACCAGTAGTAAAAAAAATTAGATTTCACCACTGAGTTAATCTATGCTGATCTGGGTGTGTTCAAACTTATTTTATTTATTTATTTATTCAATTTATATGCCGCCCCTCTCCGAAGACCCAGGTCGGCTCACAATACACTCAAAAAATCACTATAAAAACACTTAAAAAATAAAAACATTAAAAACATTAAAACCCATTCACACCATTCATGGCCAGATCTCGTCGGATCGCAAAGCGAGATCAACGGCCCCAGGCCTGCCAGAAAAACCAGGTCTTCACTGCTTTCCGGAAGGCCAATAGGGTGGGGATGGTCCGGCCCTCAGGAGGTAACTGGTTCCAGAGAGCTGGGGCAGCCACAGAGAAGGCCCTCCCCCGTGGGCCCACCAGCCGGCATTGTTTAGCTGACGGGACCAGGAGGAGACCAACTCTGTGGGATCTTACCGGTCGCTGGGAGCTATGCGGTAGAAGGCGATCTCGAAGATAACCTGGCCCTGAGCCATGTAGGGCTTTAAAGGTAATAACCAACACCTTGAATTGTGGGACTGAGAAAAGTGACTTACAATCAATCCTTTCATTTATGACTGTCACAGCACCTCCATAGTTGTCTGATCATATTAGGATGCTTGGGAACTGAGTTGTATTTACAGCTGGGGCTGCCATTTGGATCTTCCCAGCCAGCTTCCGATAAACAAAGTCAACTGGGGAAGCCAGATTGATTTAACGACCATGTGACTCACTTAGCGACTGCAGTGATTCCCTTAACAACCATGGCAAAAATGTAAAATCGGCTAGGACTCTCTTAACGACCACTTGCTTAGCAATGGAAATTCTGGTCCCAATTGTGATAATAAGCTGAGGACCAGCTGTGCTGTATTATTTTAAATTGTTTTGTATTATGTGGTATCCTAATTTGGGATAATGATCCGATAGCTTATTAAATAAAGTAGTAAATTTTATATGGAGAGACATGCAACAGAAATAAACAGTGGCATATTCTGGTGGATTAATTAACTGACCCCACCTCCCTCCTGTGCTTCCTTCCCCCCCCCCCCAATCTTTCTAATTTCATATTGTTGTACTCCCATTGTTTATTTTTATTGTCTTATTTCTTTGCTATTGTTATCTTTACATTTTTTATCAATTTTTCCCCCGTTTCTTGCTGTAAGCCCTATTATTTGTTGTAAGAGCGAGATGGGCAGCAAATAAATTTAACAAATAAATTCTGCCTGAAAGGCATAACATAAATTCAGAACACTGCCAGAAGAAATTCTCAAGCAATCCAGGGATACGAGAGCGGAGGGGGGGGGGGAGAGAAACAGGAGCTTTTCCACAAATGACAAGTTTTAATTTACACGGACATCTGCCTCATGTTTTTCCTTATTGAAAGAAGTATCTCTTTCTCTACTGTACTAGGTACCAAACCTGTGCACTTGGGTATGGGATATATGGAAGGTGTTTCTGCTTTGACTTTTACAATGATTATGCAGATTTTATTTTAAGCTTGGCTGCTGTTTATGTTTCTATGGTTTTTATTGTCATGTGTTTTACAGTGTTTTTGTATATGGGTAGCCATTCAGTATCATGAATTTGAGATGGGCAACCATAATAAATAGATAGATAGATGATGATAGATAGATAGATGATAGATAGATAGATAGATGATAGATGATAGATAGATAGATAGATAGATAGATAGATAGATAGATAGATAATAGAAAGAAACATAAAGAGATCTTTTCTTCATTACTGTTAAAGACAATGAATAATATGTACATTCAGAGGATACATTTCCCAGAGTTACTTCTCAGACTCTAGTAGAAACTAGAAAACTAGAAACTAGCTTGATAGATAGACAGACAGATAGATATGATAGATAGATAGATAGATAGATAGATGATAGATAGATAGATAGATAGATAGATAGATAGATAGATAATAAATTAGATAAATAGATAGCTAGATAGCTTGATAGATAATAGATAATGGATGGATGGACAGACAGGCAGATGATAAGTAGATGATGGATGGATGGATGGACAGACAGACAGACAGACAGACACATGATAAGTAGAGATGATAGATAGATGATAGACAGACAGACAGACAGACAGACACAGGTAAAGGTTCTGTCCAGTCGTATCCAACTCTAGGGCATGGTGCTCATTTCTGTTTCTTGGCCGAGATAGCTAGCGTTGTCTGAAGACATTTTCTGTGGTCATGTGGCCAGCATGGCTATATGCCAAAGGCGTATGGAATGCTGCTATACCTTCCCACAGAAGTGGTACCTATTAATCTACTTGCATTTGATGCTTTCGAGCCACTAGGTAGGCAGGAGCTGGGGCAAGTAACAAGAGGTCACCATATTGCACAGTGTTCAGGTCTCGAACCTGGGCTGTCAGTTTTCCACCTGACAAGCTCAGCATCTTTAGCCATTCTGCCATCACATACCCTTAGATAGATAATAGATTAGATTAGGATAGATTATAGATAGATAGATAGATAGATAGATAGATAGATAGATAGATAGATAGATAGATAGACAGACAGACAGACAGACAGACAGACAGACAGACAGACAGACAGACAGATGAGAGAGGGGGGAGGGAGGGAGGGAGAAAGAGAGAAATGTTTTATCCTCTACCTTTATCTTTCATGGAAAAAAAAATCACTCCAAACTTGGTACCTATTAATCTACTTGCATTTGATGCTTTCGAACTGCTAAGTGGGCAGGAGCTGGGGCAAGTAACAAAAGCTCACCCCATTGCATGGTGTTCAGGTCTCGAACTTGAGCTGTCAGTTTTCCACCCGACGAGCTCAGCATCTTTAGCCACTCTACCATCACATACCCTCAGATAGATAATAAATTAGATTAGATTGGATTAGATTAGATTGATTGATTGATTGATAGATAGATGGATGATAGATTAATTAGATTAGATTAGATTAGATTAGATTAGATTAGATTAGATTAGATTAGGAGAGAGAGAGAGAGATGGATGTTTTCTCCTCCACCTTTATCCTTCATGAAAAAAAATCACTCCAAGTTTAAAAACTGATTTTAACCTGGGTTGGGATTAAAAAGAGGCATAAGAAAAACAGAGCTCATTGAAATAAATGTGAAAGAGTCAATGTTTTTTTTTTAAAAAAAAATGAACATTCTCCTTAGCATTAGAAAAAGGAGGAAGATAATTCAGCCAATAAATCTTTATTGCCTTTCTTTGTCTTCCCGTTGAACAAATCAATCATATAGTAAAAAGCGTCTACTTTAATGAGCATTTCTGTAACAGGGAGGTGATTCGCAATTTTTCGAAGGATTTTACAACTGCGGTCGTGACATTTGCTGGACTGAACAAGACTTAGGCTGGGGACGGGGTCGGACTAGCCAGATCTCAGGGGAACCTGGAAAGGAGTGCTCCCCTCCCATTAAGATTTTTCTGTGAACAGAACAGAACAGAACAGAACAGAATAAACAGAGTTGGAAGGGACCTTGGAGGTCTTCTAGTCCAACCCCCTGCCCAGGCAGGAAACCTTACACCACTTCAGACAAATGGTTTCCAACATCTTAAAAATTTCCAGTGTTGGAGCTAATAAAGATAATAGAGGTAGAAATTAGAAGTTGGAAGTATACCACTCTGTACAAGTAAATAATATTATTATTACTGTTACTATGTATAACTAAATTGACCCAGAACATTGTTCATTAAGCATTTATGTATGTTAAAAGAAAAATGTATAAATATTTTTTTTAAAAAAAAGATTGTTCTGTGTGAATGAGGGGAAATGTCGAAAAATAGGGAGAGGCGATTTGCAACAAAAGCTGGAAAGACACTGAGTTTCTTGGCTGTGGTCCCTAAGTTAGCTGCAATGGCACCACATGCCACCTCCCACCCCCAATTTCTCTGGAATCCTCTTCTTCTCCTTTTGAAAGTATTTCTAAAGCCAATTCTTTCCCATCGCATTGAATGAGAATTGATTGGGGCACGGATTTGAGTCTTTTGAGCGGTGTTGTTACTGGAGATGTGTTGGACAGGCAGCCCAGTTCGTGATTTGACAGCACTATCTCTAAAGGAATTGATTAACGCAGCAAAGATGAATAAAAAGATAGGGCTAGCGGAATAATTAAGTCAGCTCTTTCCTCTTTTGTGTTTCTTTTTTTTTTTTTTTTTTTAATAGAAAAGCGGGTAAGGTTTCTAGCCTCTGACACGGCAAAATGCCCTGATGGATGGCTTGCGATGGTTTCTAATGTTCCTTTTTGTGGAAAACAAAGACGAGGATTACTGAAGCAATTGCTAAATTTCAGTCTTCTGCATGAAAAAGCATGCAGAGGGCTAAGTTTTGTCCCGGGTCACTAAGCTGGCTGATTATTTTATTTGCCAGTGTCTGCTGGATAATTGGCTATATTGAGATTCATGCTTTTAACTTTGGGACCTCAGTGCTGGGAAATTTCTGTAGGCCTGTGACCTTCATAAAAGGATTGTTTGAGTTAGAAACTGGCTGAAAATATTAATAAATTCAAAAGCTGAATAAGCTGTTAGCAAAGGCTCTGTCTCCAACATCTACCCTAAGTATTTTATTTATCTAGATCATAGAATGTAGAATAATAGGGAGGAAGGGACCTTGGAGGTCTTCTAGTCTAAACCCCTGCTCAAACAAGAGTTCCTATACAATTCCAGACAAATGGCTGTCCAGGCTCTTCTTAAAAGCCTCCAGTGATGGAGCACCCACAATTTCTGGAAATAAGCCATTCCACTGATTAATTGTTCTCACTGTCAGGAAATTTCTCCTTATTTCTTAGGTTGATCTCTCCTTGATAAGTTTCCATCTATTACTTCTTGTCTGGCTGGGGAATTCTGGGAGTTGAACAGTGGTGGGTTCCTCCCAGTTCGGCCCAGTTCTGCTGAGCCGGTAGCGGTGATGATATGATGTCACCGAACCAGTTCTGCCCCCCCCGTCCCCCGCCCCCTGCCCCCTGCCCCCCCCCCCACATTATTCTTACCTTTTATTTGGCCCCACCCCCAATCTATTGCTGCCTTCTGATTCCCAGTTGATGGCTAGAGGGAAAAAAAACTGTTTAAAACTCTTGCCGCAGGACTTCAAAGGGCCGCCCTACAGCTGATCAGTGTTAAAAGAAAACAAATGAGTAGACTGGTGCCTGCAAAAATAAATGGGTAGAAAGTGCCTGCAAAAATACAAGAGTAGATCAGTGCCTGCAAAAATAAATGGGTAGATCGGTACAGCTCTGCAAGCAGTTAAAAGACTTGTAGACCAGTACCTTTGCTAAATCCTAAAGAATTGTCACATGACCATCAAGCCACATCTACAAAATAAGCCATGCCCACAGAACCGGTAGTAAAAAAATTTAGAAACCACCCCTGGAGTTGAAGTCTCCAAATCTTAAACTCACTAAGTTTGGAGATCCCTGTTACAGATAATTGAAAACCTATTTTTCCCTTTCATTTCCAGAACAGACATAGCTGCTCCCTCTGTCTGCATATTTTATCTAGAAAATTCACAGGTCAAAACCCAAGAAAATCCAACTGCCTCTTGAAAAAGCACCTTTGGGACAGTCACTCGGGTATTTTGTTGTTTGCAATCCAGATATGGCATCTCTTGAAACTGCTTCATAAAACAACATCTCAAGCACATCAAAATAAGCATCTCAATCCATACCCCTGTTTCCAAGACCAGTGCAAAGCATCTGTTTGGATCCATATCCCTTCAGCAGTTCTAACAGTTGCAGGATATATCTCTTTTAATGTACTTTTCAAAAGCAAAAGTCTTTGAGCTGCTAGAACAGGCTAGATGGTGATGCAAAAAAACTTGTGACAAATTGTGTTACATTTTCACAGGAAGAATCATGTTGCAAAGCATCTTGTTCAAAAATATTGAAACCATCTTTCCTAGACCTAATAAGGATCAGAATTATGGACAGTTTATAAGTGTGTTGTTTACGCTGGCTGGGGAATTCTGGGAATTGAAGTCCATGCATCTTAATGATGGCTTTGTAATCAAAGATTCCCTAAACCTTTATGGTGACAACACAGGGGAAAACTACAAAGTCCGAGTTGAAAATTCCACTATATTTTGGATTATTGATTTTCATAAGCATTGCCTTTTGGTTGATGTTTGAACTACCTCTTAAACAGTGAAAATATATTCTTCCTAATTTTTGTTAAATTTGTTGAATTACTTCTCCTTCTGATACCTTGATACTATGGTTTGTGTGGTCTATGGCAAGGATTTTGTATGTTCTGTTTTGCAAATGGCCATTGTCAATTATGTACTTCTTAATGTTTGCATCTTCTGCATTTCATTTCTCTGTTATTTTTCAATATAGAACTTGGAGCCTAAGCAATTGTCAGTATTTAGCTATCCTTGATTGATCTCAGAATAGAATTGGGCCTAGTCTTTAGCTTGACCTCTTGGGTATTGTTCTCTCCACAAAGATTTTGCTGCTCTGGCAGGATAAGGTTAATTTCTTTCTGTTTAGCTAGGTTATAGGTAAGTTTGGCAACCCTGACCTTACTGGCCAAAGTAGATACATGTTCCTTTCATAAGGAAATGTTTAGGTATTATTACTTACTTCCCTTTTCCTGTTCATCATTTTCTGTTACAAGCATTGATGAGAAAGAGAAGGGAAGTGAGACCACTCCAGGCTCCATCTTCCATTCAGAAAAGCCACTCACAGTTTTTCAGCTGCCATCTCAACCCATCTGGGGCTATTGCAGGCGAGTAAATATCCTTACACACCTTTATTCAGTTTTAGGCAGAGGTGGATTTCAGCAGGTTCTGACCAGTTCTGGAGAAGCAGTAGCGGAAATTTTGAGTAGTTCGGAGAACCAGTATGTCAGGGTGCTAATTAATCCCATTCTGCTTTTGGGCAATCACACCTTGATTTAGAGAGGCGGATCGTGACTTTCCCTTGAAGTATACTTTAAGAAAATAAACTTGAAGATATGTTTTCTAAGAAAAACTCATTTATTTGTTATAAAGAAAATAAAACATCTCACTAATCTAATTAGTTACATTTTGGCAACGTTCCTGCCAGCCACCTCTCTTGGTCGGACCTCTCCTGGCAGGAGAACAAAGAAAGTTAGAAGAAAGTGAAGGAATGTAGACATGTGCAGTTAGCTTACTGATAAGAAACTTGGCAAGCTACGGTAAGTCTGAAAATCCAAAAATAAAAGCTCAGCTAGTAAATACAAAAATGCAGTGACACAGTAAATATCCTCTGACTAGCCCCGCCCCCATTTATTCTCTGCCTCCCGAGTCCCAGCTGATTGGGAGGGAATGGGGATTGTGCAGTATCCTTCCCCTGGAGTAGGGTGGGAATGGAGATTTTACAGTATCCTTCCCCTGCCACGCCCACCAAGCCATGTCACACTCACCAAGTCACACCCACAGAAACGGTAGTAAAAAATTTTTAAAATCCCACCACTGGTTTTAGGCCCTGAGTAGTGTAGGGGCAGTTATATTTTTTTAGCCTAGAGAGAAAGTAGACTATTGTGGGAAGCCCACCCACCCTGCCTCCAAGAAGATATTTTGGGAAATATTAAAAAGGCAGAATATTATATTTTCCCAAAGGGAGAAATTGAGAAATACACTCAGAGACAGAAAGCAGACTCAGCCTTTCTTAATAGCCCCCCCCCTCTTTTTTTTAATTTGATTTATATGCTGCCCTTCTCCGGAGACTCAGGGCGGCTTACAATGCGCTAAGCAATAGCCTTCATTCTTTTGCATATTTATACAAAGTCAGCTTATTGCCCCCACAAACTGGGTCCTCAATTTACCTACCTTAGAAAGGATGGAAGGCTGAGTCAACCTTGAGCCTTGGCGAGATTCGAACCTGCAGTAATTGCAGGCAGCTGTTCTTAATAACAGGGTGCTTTAGACCACTGTACTACCAAGGTCCTTCCCCCCACACCCAGTAGATATTTGGTGCCCATTAAGAAAGACTGGGCCATCCTATCTACAAAACAAAAGACCTTCAGCTCCAGGATGATGGAATTAAGAAGAACAGTACATGACCCTTCAGGACATAATAGGATTGACACACTACCATTTAGCAGAAGACACAGAGCTCACTACATTCCACAAGCTCCTAAGGGCATTTCAGACATTGCACAAGCCCCCCTAGCAGCATCTCTGAAACTTATAAAAATCCATGTACTTATCAAACCAATTGTTTAGCTGACCCACACTTACAAACCCTGGTGGTTCCATCTTTCCAATCAGTTCAGCCTCCATGTTGTTTCCAGCGTCTTTCTCCTAGCTTGGAACTGAACCAGATGGATTTGCCTTCCTACATTGTTATAGCTTGGAGCACATGGTCAGTTTTTTGGAACATGCTGCTGTTGTGGTTCGCCAGGAGCCTGTGGAGCTGGCAGCAGAGTCGGACAGCGATGAGGCTGAGGAAGAACATGGGCCAGTCCTGGAGGCTGGGGAAGGCCTGGATGAGGGTCTGCGTCAGAGGCAGAGATGGGGCCAGGGGCATTGGGGAGTGATGTGCGGACTCCGGAGCCTCCAGAGGCTGACAGTAGAGAGGCAGAGAAACAGGAGGAGCCTGTTCCTAGTGCATGTATGAGAAGAGCTGCCAGAAGGCAAGAGCAGCTGAAGCAAAGAGGACAACTCGGGAGTAGGGCCAAGAGATGATTGGCCCCTCCCATAAAGCTTAAAAGACCAGTAATGGCTCTTGGGCTCTTTGTCAGAAAACGTTGATAGTCTTGCTGCACTTATCTCTTGTTGGCGTCTTCTGCTTCTGAACTTTGCCAAGAGAAGCCTTTGGCAGTTTGCCTAATTATACCAAAGTTGGTGATTAGACTGAAGAATTTGTGTTATGAAGAGTTTGTTTTAATTTAGTTTGAACTATGCTGAGAATGAGTTAATTCTCAGCTGTTTTAATAAAGTCTGTTTGTTTTGGAACTGTTTGCATCGATTACTACCTACTCGGGCCTGGGTCACAACAGCTGCTAGTTGTTACTCATGTTGTAATCATATACTATTGCTTTTTTTTTTTTTTTACATTGCACCGGATCTTGCAGCACTGAATAAAGTTTAGATGGTGAAATACGGTCTCCTTTATTGAATGGCAAAAATGGTTAACTGCCCGGATGGCTTTCCGTAAGAGCCACAACAATGGTGGTATTCAGCCAGTTCTATCCAGTTCGAGCGAACCGGTAGCGGAGGCAGCAGGAGGCTCCGCCCACCCACCCGGATGTCATTACATCATATGCTTGATGCTTTGTGCATGCGCAGAAGGTCCTGCATGTACACGCTCACATTTGCGAACTGGTAGTGAATGTAAGTGAATACCACCCCTGAGCCACAAGTTTATGGATTAACGAGTTCAGGATAACTCGCTAAGTCCTTATATATACCTTATTCAGCGTCACGATCCATGTCTCTTAAAATGAATGCACTCTTATTTAATCATTTAAGGGGCAGAAAGCCATTGTGTTTGCAATGTTTCTGGAACTATTGTTATTATAAAACAGGGCTGTCAAACTCCAGGCCCATGGGCTGAATGCGTCACACACTGACCACGTCTACGGCAGTGGTGAAATCCTAATTTTTTACTACCAGTTCTGTGGGCGTGGCTTGGTGGGCATGGTGTGGCTTGGTGGGCATGGTGTGGCTTGGTGGACATGGCAGGGGAAGGATACTGCAAAATCTCCATTCCCACCCCACTCCAGGGGAAGGATTCTGCAAAATCCCCATTCCCACCCCATTCTGAGGCCAGCCAGAGGTGGTATTTGCTGGTTCTCCAAACTGCTCAAAATTTCTGCTACCGATTTTCCAGAACCTGCTGGATTTCACCCCGGTCCACGGCCAGTTTAGCGAAGGGGTAAAAAGTTGTGATACATCACATGACAATGCCATGACGCCGTGAGTTTAACACCCATTATAAACCAATTAAAGAAATATGTTTATGAAAATAATTTCCAGCAAACTAATTTCATTGCTAAACCTATAATCCCCAACACACTTACCTGGGAGTAAATCCCATTGTACTTGTCAAGTCTTACAGCTAAATACACACATACAGGATTATCCTGTAAATAAGAAATAGCAAGAAGCTACTGCAATATCTTCATGTTTCATATGTAATGGTGGGGGAAAAAAAGACAAAGACAATTATTGTTTTTTTTTTTTCCATTAACTTGCTTCACTAAAAATATTTATCAGGATGAGTTTTGAAACAAAAGAACCAACAAACCAAAACCCCAGGGGAAAAATACACATTTGAATTGCCAAAAACCTCTATAAAAATGTCGGATACTCTTGAGAAAATATTGCTAGTAGGCAGTAAGGATAAGAGAAAGGACACTGTTGCTTCCCGCCCCCAGCCACATTTCCCAGAATTAGCAGTGCACAAAAATGTTAAAATTCGTAGCCATTTATAGAGAAAAGGACACACACAGGCAGAGATGCTAATGGCTTTTGCCTCGGTTTATAACCTAATTTCCATCCTTCATTGCTTGCCTTTCATAGCACTTAGTACCCTGAAGACTGTCCAAGTCTTAAGAATTTGCATTCATCAGCAGACTCTGTGCAAATCTTGCTTTTAAATGCTATAAAATCCTAGCCTTTTCTTTAATTTCATTATTCGGTCTTTCCTTTAACAATGCAGCTAGCTGGCTGCAGGGCATCATCTGCGCAAATACATTTTTGGCAGCCCCGTAAAGTTCCTCTCACGTAGGGCTTTGTCCACGATCACAATAAACTGATCTATCCCTTCTTTCATTTCCTTTGTGAAGGGTTCAAACCCTTTCTGCTTGGCTCCCGACCGCTTGAAATTCCCGTCTCGATTGTTTTCAACGCAGAGGAGCCGGTCGTAAGTCACTGTGATGTTCAGAAATTCAACCATCTCCCTCAGCTTGGGAAGAAGGGCTTCTTCTAAATCTTCGTAATGAACCACGAGGAGATGCTTGCCATATTTAAGCCAATCGAGCACATGAGAGGCCCACCAAGAAGCATAGCTGTTTACAAAATCAGGCCATTCTGCGGGGCGAGAAAGACAATAAAGATGATTTATACGGCTTTTCGAAGCACTGTGCAGAAAAAAAATCTGTTGCACCTTCTTAAATCTTAGTCAACTAATGGTCAGCACTAAATTGGCACTAGATAAGAATTCAAAGGGGGGCTGGACTTGGACCATTTCTGGGAACGTAACGATTCTAGGCTGATTCCTCACTTGATTCTGCCCCAAGCTTTGCCTCCTCATCTCCTACAGTAGGTAGCCATAAAAGAGTCAGAGAAGAGTAGAAATAACATTTGAAATACAGCTGTTCGGCTGGCTAACATAAGAGAGAGGGCCTTTTCTGCAGTGGCCTCACATGTCTGGAAGGGTTTGCTTAAAGCAGGGGTATCAAACTCAAGGATCCAGCCCATGGGGTGCTTAGATCTGGCCCATGGGGCCACCCTGGAAACAGCAAAGGACCGGCTTGAGGTGCCTCTGCCAGTGAAAATGGAGCCACAGCCCTCCTGAGCTCCGTTTTCACTAGCAGAGGGTTGCAGGAGGACGTCCTAGCTGAAAACGGAGCTCGGGAGCCTGTTTTCGTTGGCAAAGCACTTGGGCCACCACAGGCGCCCCCGACATGAGTGACATCAAGATGGCCACACCTACCATGACCACATACACCCCCGCTCCCCCGAGGTCAAACACAACCCTGATGCGACTCTCAATGAAATAGAGTTTGACACCCCTGGCTTAAATGGTTACTACTTATGGGAAGGATTCAATGAGTTCCAATCTATGTTAAAAGTGATAAAGGTAAAGGTTCCCCTCGCACATATGTGCTAGTCATTCCCGACTCTAAGGGGTGGTGCTCATCTCCGTTTCAAAGCTGAAGAGCCAGTGCTGTCTGAAGACATCTCCATGGTCATGTGACCGGCATGACTAAACGCCAAAGGTGCACGGAACGCTGTTACCTTCCCACCAAAGGTGGTCCCTATTTTTCTACTTGCATTTTTTACGTGCTTTCGAACTGCTAGGTTGGCAGAAGCTGGGACAAGTAACGGGAGCTCACCCCGTTATGCGGCACTAGGGATTCAAACTACTAAAAGTGATAGCAGCTCCCAATTTATCTATGGGCAAGAAAACAACTACTACTCACTCACTTTGAGATCCTTTACATTTTTGTCCCAGAATGAATTACCGGTAATCATCTGAGGAAGTTGCTGAGAGATGCTATGGGTGGATTTGGCTGTGATTCTAACTTCTCTGTTGCCATACCAAACTGACCCCAATCCTTCCATGGAAGGAAGAAATATTCCCAGGGCCAAAATGATCACAAGAGAGCTACCTATCCTAGTTACCTTTACTTTTCCAGTTCTGGTCTGTGGCATAACCAAGATGGCCAGCACATTTCCGGTTGAATTCCGCCACCAATGATTTGTACGGGTTGCGTATCAATAAGATGGCCGCATCAAACATTTCAATTTCCTTTCTGCCACTCTCATGTGTTTTGACACAAATAGTTCTTCTGCTTCTCCAGTGGTCCTTTTCTCCTTTGAAACCTGGCCAGGATGTAAAGACTGGCGTTACTATTTTCAGAGTCTTAAAAAGTCTCGGATATATGTTACATGAGAAAATACCTTCTTCTCTATAATTCCTCCCCATTTATTAAAATCATCTGAAGAAGTTCCTCTACAAATGCAGGGGTGAGATTCAGTTGTTTTGGAGCAGTTCGGGCAAACCGGACGTTAATTTTAATCTGGTTCGCCAAACCGGTAGTTGCAAGGACTGGCTGACCCTGCCCACCCCGCCCCTCCCAGGAGTCTCCACCTGGCCCGTTTTGGATGCCAGGTAAGTGCAGCGCCTGCACAGAGGCTCTGGGAGGGCAAAAAATGGGCCTCTCGGAAGTTCCAGAAGCCTGGAAACGGGATCATTTCCGGCCTTTGGAGCCTGGGGAAGGCCGTTTTCGCCCTCCCAGAGGCTCAAGGAAAGCCTCCGGAGCCTGGGGAGGGCAAAAAACAGGCCGACCATAAGTACCGGAAGCCCAGAAATGGGCTCGTTTCTGGTCTTCTGGAGGGCCTCCGGAGCCCAGGCGAGGCCGTTTTCACCCTCCCGGAGGCTTGAAAAAAGCCTCTGGAACCAGGGGAGGGCAAAAATACCCCCCACTGCCCTGGTGCAGGAGTCTGAGTAGGCCACATCCACCATGGCCATGCCCACCCAGCAACCAGGCAGAAAACCGGTTGCTAAAAGTTTTGAACCCCACCCCTGTACAAATGATGTAATTGTCATCGGGTGGTGACCCAGGTCAAACCTTTTCTGTAGTTATCCGTGTTTCCATTCACAGAGCAAAGTGAAGCCTTTGTTGACATTTAAAAATAGCCATTAAGAGCTTGGTTATTAAAAATGGTGTGTGTTTAATTGTTTATGACTTAAATTAATTTTCATTCTGAAATTATTTTTTATTTAATTTATTTGCTGCCCATCGTGTAGGTGGGCTACAGTATAAAAATATTTAAATCACCAGAGATAAATATTCCTGATACAATAAAATGAAAACATCATCAAAGTCAAATCATAGTTACAAAATAGGAATGTCAACATTCCGAGTAATGCACCCATTGAAAGATGAACTCCAAGGTAGCTAAATTCCTCAAAGAACATATTTATTAGATACATCATATCAGCACAGCCAGTGAAAACCAACTCTAAAAGTTCCCATGATTTTCACCTAATTAAAAGAGTAAAACTTCCCCATTTCCCAGTGTCATCAGTCACATTAATATAGCTGGCTGGTTCCTCTCCTCCTTCACCAGCCACCTGTTACAATGACCTTGGTTCCCACAGGAAAACTTTTTATTTTGACAATATGCTGTGCTATCTATTTTCTGCTCTCCCTTCCCCCTCTCAGGCTTCATGGCAACTGTGAGGCAGCACAAAATGGCTTCATCCAAGTTCACTTCAGAGGTGACAGGGGAAGGAGAGAGCCAGTTTGGGGGGGAATGAGGTGAAATTGGTTGTTAATTAATCAACCTCCTCCAGTGTGATACTCCCCCACTGATCTGAAGACCCTTACAGAAGGTCAGTAGAGTGAGAGCCAATCTCACCTCAGGGGGTAAAATATTCCAAAGGACAGGAGCTATGGCAGAGATCCAGGGGTGTGATTCAGCCACTTCGGACCAGTTCGGGCAAACCGGATGCTAATTTTACATCTGGTTCGCCGAACTGGTAGTTGCAAGGACTGTCTGGCCCTGTCCTGCCCACCCTGCCCCTCTCCTCCCAGGAGTCTCCACATGGCCTGTTTTGGATACCAGGTAAGTACAGCGCCTGCATGGAGGCTCTGAGAGGGCGAAAAACGAGCCTCCCAGAAGTTCGGAAACAGGCCCATTTCCTGCCTCTGGAGCCTGGGGGAGGCCATTTTCGTCCTCCCAGAGGCTCGAGGAAAACCTCCAGAGCTTGGGGAGGGCGAAAACATCCCCCCACCATGGTGCATGAGGTCGAGTAGGCCACGCCCACCATGGGCACGCCCATCCAGCAACTGGGCAGAGAACCGGTTGCTAAAATTTTTGAATCCCACCCCTGCAGAAAAGGCTCCTTTCCTGGATCCCACCAGCCAAAATTCCTTGGCTGATGGGATTTGCAGTATGCCTCCTCTGCCAGCATGGGTAGGGCAAGCCAGTCCCATCGGGGTGAGACAGTTCCTCAAGTAACCTGGAATCATGCCATGCAGGGCTTTAAAGGGTAATAACCAACACCTTGAATTGCACCTGGAATTGATATTTAAATATCTTTAGAAATTCTAATTATATGCTTGCATAATATAATTGGTGAGCATTATTTAGCAATATAAGCATGTGATGGTGAATGAGGAATTAAATAAATGTAGGCTCCAAAATTGGAACTAACGAGAGGGGTGATCACATTTAGAATACACAATCTTGGGTTTGGTCAAAAGAGGGTTTGAAAGAGGTTTTTCAGAATGAGAAGAGCGCAAAGATACATCTCTTCAAACTGGAAACCTCACTACTTTAATTAGTCAACTCATATAAGCAATTGTATCTTTATTCTGTTCTGTTCTGTTGTTCTGTTCTGTTCTGTTCTGTTCTGTTGTTCTGTCCTGTCCTGTCCTGTCCTGCCCTGCCCTGCCCTGCCCTGCCCTGCCCTGCCCTGCCCTGTTGTTCTGTTCTGTTCTGTTCTGTTCTATTTTTGTTTTATTATTTTTATTTTTTAATTATTTGCCATCCATCTCACCACAGGCCAGATAAAAGCAACCATGTCTTTAATATGATTCATTAATACAGTCATTCTTACTCCAGGCTCAGATAAAGGATGTAGTCATTTTAATGTCAAAATCATAATAGCTATGTCTTTTATGAGTAGCTGTAGCAATATTTAGCATCTGACATTTTCCAGGGTTATGTAGAAGTCTAAAAAGAAGGGACTGTTTCAAATAGAAACTTTTGGATCCATTCAGAAGTATTTCTTTCAAATAATTTTCAAAGCATATGCATCCATAATAGATAGATAACAGGAATTTAGAACACCTTAGCTAATGTAATTGGGCACATACAGTAGTTATCGTAACTATTTTCCTTGGAATTCTGGTAGCTGTAGTCTCAAAAGATCTAGAAGATAGTAGCAATTATCTAGCTTGCAAACCAAAAGTAAGCCAAGGGTTATAGAGACCATGCTGCAAATGTAGAGAAGTTAATGTAGAGTGGTTTTACCCCTTAACAGGCATTTGGAGATGGGTAACCATTGTGGCACCCATTTTGGAAAACCACATACCACATGTCTCAAAGTGCTTTTTCAGGAGGCAACTGGACTTTCTTGTTTTCTCTTTGATCACATTTCACTTCTCCTCCAAGAAGCTTCTACAGCTCTGACAAGAAAGTGGGGAATGGAAGGATTTATATATGGAGAAGCTTCTTGGATGAGAAACGAAACGTCTTCAAAAGAAAAAACAAGAAAGTCCAGTTTGCCTCCTGAAAAAGCACCTTTGGGACAACCATGACCTGGATGACTGAGAATCTCTACAGACTTTTAGCTATACAATTTGGGATGCACACCCTTTGATTTCTAGATAAAAAATGCAGATTACAGGAACCAGGAGCGCTACTCATGTGACCCTAAGGATACAGATAAACCTCCAAGTGCTTCAACGACCCTCTAAAAGGATGCAAATGACCAGCTGTCTGCAAGGAATATAAATCTTTCCATTCCCCCACTGTCCTGTCAGAGCTGAAGAAGCTTCTTGGATGAGAAGCGAAACGTCTTAAAAAAACAAACAAACAAGGAAGTTCAGTTGCGTCCTGAAAAAGCATCTTTGGGACAATCATGACCTGGATGACTGAGAATCTCTACAGACTTTCACCTACCACATGGCGCCATAGTTTAGGTTGTCCATTGACTTCCAAAAGATTGCCTGCTTCTAATCCACAGCTTGATCCAATTCAGTCTAGCGAAGAGTCAACACATACCTTTATTATACAGAGTTCCATCAAAGTAATAGCTCCCTGTGTAGATTCCTGTGGCATGTTCTATCAAATGGCGAACCCACGTATTTCCCGCTCCTGGGAAGCTCGACAAAGCAACAAGGGCTTTTGATTTGCTGGGGAGAAAATTCCGGTCAATACAACGGGTATCTGCAAGCAAACATAGATGACATATTTGACCACAGTCAAATCAAAACTGTTCCTCTCATTACTTATTAAGTTGCTTTTTTGCTAATACTGTCCAATGGTAGGATTCAGCCGGTTCTGTTCGGATCGCACAAACTGGTAGCGGTGACTGTGGGAGGCTCCGCCCACACTGCCCGGACATAATGTGTAACTACTGCACATGCGCAGAAGGCTGTGTGCATGCACAGAGGTGGCATGAGTGAGCGAAGCGAGCGTGCATGGCATGCATGCTCGCAATTGTGAACTGGTAGAGAAGGTAAGTGAATCCCACTTCCGATAAGGTCATATGGGGGCGACATGGTGCTTCCATGTAATACCTCTCCTGCGTGAGCTGCATTGGCTTCCGGTGGTCTTCCGGGTGCGCTTCAAGGTACTGGTTCTCATCTTCAAAGCGCTCCATGGCTTAGGGCCCGGTTATTTATGAGACCACCTTCTGTCACCGATAACCTCCCACCAGCCAATACGCTCCCACAGAGGAAGCATATTGGCCTGAGGGTCTCCTCAGGGTGCCGTCGGTCAGGCAATGTCGACTGGCGACCCCACAGGGAAGAGCCTTCTCTGTGGGGGCACCAGCCCTCTGGAATGAGCTACCCCCAGGGATACGACTGATCCCGGACCTCCGAACCTTTCACCGGGCTCTGAAAACGTTTCTATTTCGGCAAGCCGGGCTGGCTTAAAATGTTTTATTGGTGAATTTTATGGGTAAGGGGTTTTAAATTGGGGAAAGCCATTAGGGATTTAATTTTGTTTTAAATGTATTTTAATGTTTATATTGTATGTTTTTTAATCTTGGCTGTTCACCGCCCCGAGTCCTTCGGGAGAGGGGGCGGTATAAAAAATAAATAAATAAATGAATGAATGAATGAATGAATGAATGAATGAATGAATGAATAAATAAATAAATAAATAAATAAATAGAATAACAGAATGACAGAGTTGCAAGAGATTTTTGAGGTCATCCAGTCCAACCCTCTACACAAGCAGGAAACAACTATATCATTTCAGACAAATGGTTATCCAATCTCTTTTTTAAAAAAACCTCCAGTGTTGGCGCACCCACAACTTCTGAAAGCAAACCCTTCCACTTGTTTATTGTTCTCACTGTCCGGCATTATAAAATGGCATTAACACTTCACATCATCTTGATTCTATCTCTCTATTATTGCAAACTAGGACTGTGTTGGCTTTTTTGGCAGTTACGGCACACTTCTGGCTCATATTTAAGTGGTTGCCCACTAGGACTCCAAGGTCCCTCTCTTGCAGTTACTACTGTTGAGCCAGGTGCCACCTATTCTATGCTTGTGCATTTGGGTTTGTGGAGCCCAATTGCTGTCTTGAGATGCTGGATGAACCAAGCCAATATGTTAAGCTGTGATTTGGTTTTTTGGGTGTAGCATGCTATGTAAAGAGAGCTGTTACGTGGTATGAAGCCAGGATAAATGTATTGTGTGTGAGCCCAGTTGGACTCTATAGGAAGTATTGCTTATTTTTAAAATGTTGACATTTATTTATATCTATTTACTATTTAGTAAATTTATAGCCTTCCTTCCTTCCTTCCTTCCTTCCTTCCTTCCTTCCTTCCTTCCTTCCTTCCTTCCTTCCTCTCTCTTTTTCTTTTGCCATGATTTTTATTCAACTTGAGCCACCCAGAGTCACATGACAGCAAGATGGCTAGCATATAATATCTCATAAATAAATAAATCATTTTGTTTCAGGGGCTATTGGTCAAAGAGGCGGACGGCTGAGGTAACAGTGGGAAAACTGGAATTTGAAAATCTTCCTTTTTTTTTTTTTTTTAGCAAAAGCAGTTGGAGATCTTTTTAGAGATGAACTTGGACACACAGGGACACAGACCTACAGACTGTGGTTTATCTTTCACTGCAAATGGCTTCCAGGCAGCATTAAAGAAGATGAACATTGATAAGACACAGTTTCAAGGGGAAATGCTCAGAAGTTCTGAAACCATGAAATAAATGCAGCTCAACCACGGGGGAAAAACAGTTTAAAAACCCTGTAAACCTTCTGAAAACAGCATTAAAAGCACAGGAGAACAGAACAGAGTATAGGATGAGAGTTTATTTACTTATTAGATGTAGACTCTGCCTTTCTTCCAGAAGTTTATCAACATTAAGCCCATAATTGTCAGGCATAAGGAACCAAAAATGACACAATGAACTGATCGGAGCAGTATATTTATTGTTGCTCGCCTACAGACAGGAATCTTGCCAGACTAAAGCACAACACTGCATAACTACTAGATAAATACTGCAAAGTTTTAGGGAGGATCTCCCTTCAGCCTCTTCCTCCTCACAAGGGAGTCAACTGTTTCATTTCCCGCCTCTTCTCAATGCCAGATTCCACCCCAACTTCACAAAGATGGTTGTGCTAAGAGAGGGAGAGACTGTCCCAAAGTCATCCAGTTTCACCTTTCTCTATCACATGTTAGATTTGAAACTGACATGTCTTCTGGTCCCATTCAGCATAGTAACTGCTACAACAGAGCAATTTGAATTCTGCCTCACTCTACCTTACCTTACCATATAGGCCCTTGGATACTTTTATAGTGTACTTTTAAATTGTACTCTAAAAAGAGGATAGGACCTCTAGAAACAAACCATTCCTAACCATAAGGAGGTGAACATAATGAAATGGGTGGTGATGTCCACAATGCAAGGTCCACCTTTTTCTATTTGTGTTGCATATCTATCTATCTATCTATCTATCTATCTATCTATCTATCTATCTATCATTTATCTCTCTATCTCTCTATCTATCTCTCTATCTCATCATCTAATCTCTCTTTATCAATTATCAAATCTACCTACCTACCGTCTTATCTATCTATCTATCTATCTATCTATCTATCTATCTATCTATCTATCTATCTATCTATTTATCTATCTATCTATCTAATCATCTAATCTCTTTCTTTATCAATTATCAAATCTACCTACCTATCTACCTACCTATCATCTTATCTATCTATCTATCTATCTATCTATCTATCTATCTATCTATCTATCATCTAATCTCTCTCTATTATCAATTATCAAATCTACCTATCTACCGTCTAATCAATCTATCTATCTATCTATCTATCTATCTATCTATCTATCTATTTATCATCAATCATCAAATCTACTTACCTACCTATGTCTAATCTCTCTCTATCATCAATCATCAAATCTACCTATATCTAATATCTCTCTCTTCAAATCTATTTACATATCTATCGTCTAATGATTACCTTTCTATTTCTCTATCATCAATCATCAAATCTATCTAACTATGTCTAATCTCTCTCTCATCAAATCTATTTATCTATCTATCGTCTAATGTTTATCTCTCTATTTCTCTATCATTAATCATCAAATCTATCTCTCTACCTCTGTCTGTCTGTCTATCTGTCTGTCTGTCGGTCTATCTATCATCTATTCTCTCTCTATCATCAATTATCAAATCTACCTACCTATCTACCGTCTAATCAATCTATCAGTATATCTATCTATCATCTATCTATCTATCTATCTATCTATCTATCTATCTATCATCTATCTATCTATCTATCTATCTATCTATCTATCTCTCTATCTATCATCAAATCTACTTATCTACCTACCTATGTCTAATCTCTCTCTCTCTCATCAATCATCAAATCTACCTATGTCTAATCTCTCTCTCTCTCATCAAATCTATTTATCTATCTATCGTCTAATGATTACCTCTCTATTTCTCTATCATCAGTCATCAAATCTCTCTGTCTATCATCTATCTATCTATCTATCTATCTATCTATCTATCTATCTATCTATCTATCTATCTATCTGCCCCTGTGTGTCTGCAAGAGTGGCAATAAGGGGAAATGACAAAAGACAGGCAATCTCCAGAACTTTATTTCATGGAATTATCCAGCCAGGATGACCATTGGTGACAATTCTGGAAGTTGAAATATGGAAGTGTTAGTCTAGATCAGTGCTTCCCAACCGTAGCCATTTTAAGACGTGTGGACTTGAAATCCCAGAATGACGATAGCAATAGCACTTGGTCTTGTATACTGCTCCATAGTGCCCTTGCTGCACTCTCTGGGTGGTTTATAATGTCAGTGTATTGTCCCCAATGATCTGAGGCGTCGTTTTACCACCTCAAGAAGGGTGGAAGGCTGAGTCAACCTTGATCTGGTCAGGATCAAACTCCTGGCAGTGGGCAAAGTTAGCCTGCAGTACTGCATTCTAACCACTGCGCCACCACAGCTCTTATTTAATGACACATTTCTTATTTAATGGACACATTTCAACAATGCTGACTGGGATATACTGGAAATTGAAGTCCATACATCTTAAAATGGCCAAGGTTGGGAAACACTGTTCTAGAATGTTGTTGAAACACAGTAATTTTCTGTCTTCTTTCCTCAATCCCTGTGTTTGTCTGTCTGTGTATTTACTATATAAATATTAATATGATGATAGATGATATGAGTATGAGCATTGTAGGTCTCAATGGACTCTCTCCTTACCTTGGACTGGAGTTTGATAAACAAAGCCATGGTCTCCTGCATTTGAAACTTCAGCCGTACCATTGACATTTTCAAGCCTGCTGCAAAACGATCTGTCAGAACTATTATGCAGTGGGAAATTAATTGTTGCAAAGCCACAATGGCATTGAGGCCTTCGAATAACCGCCAAAGGGAATTCCTAATCAGGAAGAAAGTGAAGAAAATCAGGCTGTCATCCATAGTGGTAAACACCAATAAATATTAGCTACTTTTTTAAAGAAATGTGTTTACTCAATTTATATAGCCACCTCTGTCACCACTATGCCACTCTGGGCAGCATTCAACACTCAAGTAAAACCACAATATAAAAACAATCATTATAAAAATATAGACAGCAAAATGTTTAGTAATTTAAAAATCATTACAAAAATAGAGTATGCAAACCATAAACAGAGAATTATAGTTATCACATATCTACCATATATAGAGAGCCAGTTTGGTCTAGTGCATGGGTGTGAAACTCAAGGCCCGGGGGCCAGATTCGGCCTGTGGGGTGCTTAGATCCGGCCTGCGGGGCTGCCTTGGAATGAGTGAAGGATCGACCTGTGGTGCCTCTGCCAGAGAAAACAGGTTCCCAGGCTCCGTTTTTGGCTGGGACTGCCTCCTGCAACCCTCTGCCAGCAAAAACTGAGCTCCATTTTCCTTGCCACAGTTGTTAAGTCAACTACTGCAGTTGTTACGTTAGTAACATGGTTTTTTTTTTCTTTTAATGACCCCATAATCTTTTGCATCGGGGTGGAGTTGGGGCAACTGAATGGAGCTGAGTGTTTACTGGCTTGATGCCATTCCTATCACCAATGCAGAGTGCATTGTGCCCAGAGAGAGAAATATCTGCCTCTACCTAGGATCGAACTCACAGCCTCCTGACTGTGAGGCGAGAGCGCCACTTCTAGGCCACTGTACCGCTCATATTAGTAACACGGTTGTTAAGTGGAATCTGGCTTCCCATTGATTTTCCTTGTAGAAGGTTGCAAAAGGGGATCATGTGATCCCGGGAAACTACAATAATCATAAATATGAACCAGTTTTCAAGCATCCAAATGTAAATCACATGATCATGAGGATGCTAAAAAGGCCATATGTGTGAAAAATGGTCATAAGTCACTTTTATCAGTGCCGTTGTAACTTCAAATAGTCACTAAATGAACGGTTGCAAGTCGAGGACTACCTGTACTGTTTAATTTACCTCATGATGCTTTTTGTATTTCTGATTATATTGTGTTTTTATTCTTTCTGGATGATGACAAATACTGCTATAGGTTTGTATGTTAAATATATTTATGTGTATATAAGACTACAAGTTTGTGTTAATGGCTCCAGCTTCATCTGGACAGCTGCTGCACAATTCAATGACACCGTCAACTGACCAAAACACTTAACTCTGCAATCTAACACAATGTATAGTGTATGTACTATATGTAAATCCCATTGAGTTCAATGAGATCCACCCCAGCCAACACATGAACGATAGACTTTGTAAATTAGTCATAAAATATCTGCCCTCAGGAATTCATTTTGACACAAAACAATGTATTAAAGATGCATACGTCTGTAAATCAAGTAAAGGTAAAGGTTCCCCTCGCACATATGTGGTAGTCGTTCCCGACTCAAGGGAGCGGTGCTCATCTCCATTTCAAAGCTGAAGAGCCAGCGCTGTATGAAGACGTCTCTGTGGTCATGTGGCCGGCATGACTAAACGCCAGAGGAGCACGGAACGCTGTTACCTTCTCACCAAAGGTGGTCCCTATTTTTCTACTTGCATTTTTTACGTGCTTTCGAACTGCTAGGTTTGCAGAAGCTGGGACAAGTAACGGGAGCTCATCCCGTTACGCGGCACTAGGGATTCGAACCGCTGAACTACCAACTTTTCGATTGACAACCTCAGCGTCTTAGCTACTGAGCCACCACGTTCCTCTGTAAATAGGTCAAAGTAATTAGTACGATTCAAGAAAAAAATATTGAAATCTAATTATTCCCCCCCCCCCAACTTATATCTATTTATAAATCCACTGTATGAGCTTGGTCTGATTTTGCATTAAACCTACATTTTTACCTAAGGAAGGAATTTGTGTTTGTAATACTGTTAAGGGTATTTGAATAAATACCTGTGCTAGAGATGAGAAGAATTTTTACTGATCTGTATTTAACGATAGGCGGGGCAATGTTAAAGAATGCTGAAATTATCAAACAATTGCACATCTTGCAAATGCTTCTGAAATAAACGTCAGGGTTTTACAAAAAAAGACTTCACAGAATAAGAACTGTCAGGGATAAAAGCTGAATTCAGGAAAGGAAAGGATCATATTGCTCAGCATCTGATGGATAATAGAACAAACAAGGGAAATTCAAAAAAAATGTGCCTACTTTTGATTGATTATTTCAAGTCTTTTGGATGGATTACAACTAATTATGCCTGGTGTTTAAAAACATGGATATAGCAAGCCAGCTCAACAGCTTATTATACAATTTGGATGATGAGCAGGAAATGAATATTGAATCATAGTAATTAATTTGACCTATAGTTAGAATGTAACAGTGGCAATGAGGGTACCATTGGAAGACCTGGAAAATCAAGTTAGAATAGATAGTTTTGGGGGAAGTCTACCTATATAGTCACTAGGAGTCAACCACGACTTCATGGCCCTTAATAATCAGATGATTTAAAATGGAAAAGGAATGTGTCAAAGTTGCCTACATTCATTTGCCTTCTGTAATATCTATATAGAACAATGTTTCTTAACCTCGTCCCCTTTAAGATGAGTGAACTTCAACTCCCAGAATTCCCCAGCCAGATGGCTGGGGAATTCTGGGATTTGAAGTCCACTCATCTTAAAAAGGACAAGGTTGAGAAACTCTGATGTAAAACATATGAAAAATGACAAACTAGAAACTGGCATTAAAATTGCTGGGAGAAATGTCCACAAACTAAGGAAGGGGGCTAAGGTTTCAGATTACAGATAGTCCTCGGCCTATAACCATTCTTTTAGTGACTGTTTGAAGTTACAGCAGCACTAAAAACAACAATTTATGGCTGGTTTTCACACTCACAACCATTGCAGCATTCTCATGTTCACTTGATCAAAATTCAGGTGTTTGGCAACAGGCTCATATTTATGAGGGTTGCAATTTCCCTGGGTCATGTGGTCACCTTTTGCGGCCTTCTGGCAAACAAAGTCAACGGGGAAGCCAAATTTCACTTAACAATCCTGTTACTAATTTAACAACTTACAATGATTCACTTAACAACCATGGCAGAAAAGGTCATAAAATGGGGCAAAAAAATTACTTAATAACGGTCTTGCTTTCCAAAAGAAATTTTGGGCTTAATTGTGGACATAAGTCAAGGACTACCTGTACATATTGTCACGGTTCTCCCAATTGTGGCATAGAGGTGTAAGAGTTACATTATTAGAAAGAGTAAACAGAGACAGTGATGGATGTCTTTGAATTATGGTGCTAGAAAAGATTGTAAAGAATGCCTTGGACACCAAGAAGAACAAATCATTCAGTGCCAGACAAAGTAAAACCGGATGACAGTAGTAATAAAGCTAAAGTTTAAATACTTTGGACCCGTATTATGAAGGCAAGGAGTTATTGGAAAAGATCTTGATATAAACTGAAAGCAATAGAAAAAGATGCCAAAAGATGGCTGCCTTAAACCCAAATGTGATTTTTCAGGATGCTCGTAATATAAGCCATACCATCCAAAATAAGCCTCAGTTAAGATCGTCAGCCAGACGGATGCATTTATCATATTTCCCTGAAAATAAACCCTAATTCAGGGGTGTCAAACTCAAGGCCGGCGGGCTGGATCCAGCCCATGGGGTGCTTAACTCTGGCCTGTGGAAACAGTGAAGGACCGGCCTGCGGTGCCTCTGCCAGTGAAAATGGTGTGGCCAGCTTGACATCACTCATGTCGGGGGCACCTGTGGTGGCCCAAGCACTCTGCCAGCGAAAATGGGCTCCCGAGCTCCATTTTCGCTGGCAGAGGGTTGCTGGAGGCCATCCCAACTGAAAACAGAGCTCAGGAACCCTTTTTCGCTGGCAGAGTGCTTGGGCCACCACAGGTGCCTCAGACACGAGTGACATCAAGCTGGCCACACCAACCCTGCCCCCCCAAGTTCAAACACAACCCTGATGCGACCCTCAATGAAATCAAGTTTGACACCTCTGCCCTAATGTGTCTTTTGGAGCGAAAATTAATATAAGACCCTGTCTTATTTTCAGGGAAATATGGTATCACTGATGTCTCAAGCAGGACTTTCAAGAACTCCAAAAAGCAGTTGCTGCCTGAACCCTGAATTCTGTTGTGTCTAAGGGTGTCAATATGGGATACACATTAAAATTGATTTAGAGAACTTTCTCTCAATCTTTGATTGAGAGAAAGTTTGGTCTAGTGGTTAAGGCACCAGCCTAGAAAGCAAGAGACTGTGAGTTCTAGTCCCACCTTAGGCATGAAAGCTGGCTGGGTGACTTTGGGCCAATCACCAGGGACTGAGGGTTCTAGGCTCACCTTAAGCATGAAAGCCAACTGGGTGACCTTGGGCCAGTTCCTCTCTCTCTCAGCCCAACCCACCTCACAGGGTTACTGTTGCCAAGAAAATAGGAGGAAAAAGGTGTGTGTTGGATATGTTAATTAGAATAGAATAGAATAGAATAGAATAGACTAGAATAGAATAGAATAGAATAGAATAGAATAGAATAGAATAGAATAGAATAGAATAGAATAACAGAGTTGGAAGGGACCTTGGAGGTCTTCTAGTCCAACCCCCTACTTAGGCAGAAAACCCTACAACATTTCAGACAAATGGTTATCCAACATCTTCTTAAAAACTTCCAGTGTTGGAGCATCCACAACTTCTAGAGGCAAGTTGTTCCATTGGTTAATTGTTCTGTCAGGAAATTTCTCCTTAGTTCTAAGTTGCTTCTCTCCTTGATTAGTTTCCACCCATTGCTTCTTGTTCTACCCTCAGGTTCTTTGGAGAATAGCTTGACTCCCTCTTCTTTGTGGCAGCCCCTGAGATATTGGAACAATGCTATCATGTCCTTCTTTTCATTAAACTAGACATACCCAGTTCCTGCAACCGTTCTTCTTATGTTTTAGCCTCCTAATCATCTTTGTTGCTCTTCTCTGCACTCTTTCTAGAGTCTCCACATCTTTTTTTACATTGTGGCAACCAAAACTGGATGCAATATTCCAAGTGTGGCCTTACCAATGTTCATTGCCTTGAGATATTTGTAAAAATAATAAAGGTGGGATATAAATAAATAAAATTGCAGAGTCATGGCCACCATATTCACTTGGAAGATTCTATCTCAGAATCTGCTCCCAGGAATCTCTCACAGGACAAAATTAATTTGGATTAAGCCACTCTAGAGATTCATTTGGTCTTCAAATCCAAAACACTAGTCAGCTCTAATATCGGTCATTAGTTGTACAATATTTGCTGCAGTTTCTTTTCATATAATCTTGAAGAAATAAAAGAAGACATTTACTTGGTCCTATTGGAACTGGAACGTTTGAGATCAATTTGAATAAATGTACATCTCTATGTGCATATTAAGCCACAGATATGGCACATACTTTCCAGGTTAATAAACTGCCTTTTTTAGCGTGGTCTTCTCTGAATACAAGTAATCCTTAACTTATGACCACAATTAGGACACAGATTTCTGTTGCTAAGCAAGGTAGTTGCTAAGTGAGTTTTGACCTTTTTTGTCCTGGTTAAGTGAATCATTGTGGTTGTTAAATAAATCATATGGCTGTCCAGTGAATCCAGATTTTCTATTAACTTTGCTTGTCAGAAGCCAGTTATGGAAGTTGTAGGTGGCAACCTCATGACCCAGGGACTCTGCAACCATCATTAATACATACTGGTTGCAGTGATGAAATCTAAAATTTGTTACTACCGGTTCTGTGTGCGTGGTTTGGTGGTGGTGGTGGTGGTGGGGTAATGTGACTGGGTGGGCGTGGCCAATTTTTTTTTTAACTTTTAAAACCATTTTTTCTACAACCTCTTCGGCAAAGAGGTTGTAAAAAATGCTTTCAAAAGGCTCTGACGATCCCAGCTGAGTTGCCTGATCAGCAGAGGCTTTTTTTCTTTTAAATGCCTCTGACGATCAGGCAACTTAGCTAGATCGTCAGAGGCTTTTAAAAGAAAAAAAAGGTTTGTTTTCTTTTAAAAGCCTTTGATGATCCCAGCTGAGCCACGCGATCATCAGAGGCATTTTTTTTTACTTTTAAAAGCATTTTTTTGGCCGAAGAGGTTGTAGAAAAAATGCTTTTAAAAGTAAAAAAAAAAGCCTCTGATGATTGTGCGGCTCAGCTGGGCATGTGGGGGGTGGGGGGCAGAGATTTTTGCTACCGGTTCTCCAAACCACCCACCTCCATCGGTACCGGATCAGGCGATCCGGTCCGAACCGGGAGCATTTCACCCCTGGTGCTATTACTATTGCTATTCCATTCCATTCCATTCTGCATTTTATTATTCTATTCTATTCTATTCTATTCTATTCTATTCTATTCTATTCTATTCTATTCTATTCTATTCTATTCTATTCTATTCTATTCTATTCTATTCTATTCCATTCCATTCCATTCCATTCCATTCCATTCCATTCCATTCCATATCATATAGCCATTATAGGTGATGACAAGTACACAATCTAATAGTTCAGACTTGATTGTTACTGTTCTTGGCTTTTTTTTTAACTTTTAAAAGCATTTTTTCTACAACCTCTTCCGACAAAAAAAATGCTTTTAAAAGTAAAAAAAAAAAGCCTTTGATGATCGTGCAGCTCAGCTGGGATCCTCAGAGGCTTTTCAAAGCAATTTTTTCTGCAACCACTTGGCTGAAGAGGTGGTAAAAAAAATGCTTTGAAAAGTCTCTGACAATCCCAGCTGAGTTGCCTGATTGCCAGAGGCTTTTCAAAGCATTAGAAAAAATGCTTTGAAAAGTTTTTTTAAAAAAAAGTTGGCCACGCCTACCCAGTCACATTACCCCCCAAGCCACGCCCACAGAACCGGTAGTAACACATTTTACATTTCACCCCTGAGTAGCACTTAGACTTATATACTGCTTCACAAGCCCTCTCTAAGCGGCATATTGCCCCCAACAATCTGGGTCCTCATTTTACCCACCTCGGAAGGATGGAAGGCTGAGTCAACCTTGAGCCGGTGAGATTTGAACTGCTGAACTGCAGCTAGCAGTCAGCTGAAGTAGCCTGCAGTACTGTCTTCTAACCACTGCACCACCTCGGAATGGAATGGAATGGAATGGAGCAGAGTGGAACAGAACAGAACTTAACTTTACTGGTCAAGTATATATCATGTATGCATTTGTGTACATTTGTTGCATGTAGAATGATCTGAAAAACCATTTTGTGCTAGAAAAAACTGCATGCTGTTTTGAGTGGTTGTTTTTTTTTTTTAAATTCACACAATGAAGGCCTAGCCTGAAGGTACTGTACTATCTCTCAAAACACATCTTACTAAAGATCTTTTTTCCTAATTACTATAAATATTTCAGGACAGGTTTTTCCCCCCTTGAAAGTTAAATCACAACATTTCGCTTTGTTAAAATCTGAAAGGGACCATACTCCAATCTACTTATTATTCCAGGAAGTATAAAAACACATGGTTAGGTTCCATGGAAACTAAACAAAATCACCCAAAAGAGTGTCTTTGTTTGTTGAGATTTATGGGACATATATCTGGAACCTATTTGAAGACACTAAGCTGAGGAAAGGATTGTCTAACTTTCCAACTTAAATATCCCCCAAATTCTACCCTTGAAAGAAATGTGCCATTAAATAATATTACGCAGGCAAAATGGTGGTTTTCTTCTCACTTCATGCAACGAAAGGGTTAAAATTGTGAAATGCAGTAAAAGAGGAACATTTTGGTCTAATGATTAAGACACCAGGCTAAAAAGCAGGAGATTGTGAGTTCAAGTCCCACCTTAGCCATAAAAGCCAGCTGAGTGACTTTGAGCCAGTCCCTCTCTCTCAGCCCAACCCACCTCACAGGATTGTTATGGTGAGGCAAATAAAAGGAGGAAGCCACCTTGAGATACTTGTAAAAAATAATACAGGTGGGATACATTTTTTCCCCCTGTAATCCCCTTACTTCAGGGTGGAGTCGAGCGACCGAATGGAGCTGAGCGTTTACTGGCTGGCTGACCTCCCTGACACCTATGCAGAGTTCACAGCAGTCAATTACTCATTGAGCCCAGAGAGAGAAATATCTGCCGCTATCTATGATTGAAACTCACAGCTTCCTGACTGTGAAGCAAGAACTCCTCTTCTAGGTCACCACACCACTCAAAGGTGGGATACAAATTAAATAAACAAAATGGATGTGGACTTGAAAGGAAGCTCCGTGATCCGGTGAGCCTTAAGGATGAGAAGGTGTGTCTAGGATCACCTTTATGGATCAGGGCACCGGGAAAGAATAAGTCTATTTTTTCTCCCATCTATGCAAAATAGGTCAGTTCAAAGCAGGCAGCAGCTATCAACTACCCTAAATGTGTCTGATGAAAAGGATCCAATGCTATTCTCCTAAAGAGAACATGGGCTCGCTCGGTAATGATCCCCTCCTAATGAGGTAATTTATGGAGAGTCCCTAAGGCTCTTTTCTAATGTTCTATCAGCATGACAAGGCATTAAATAGTTGTCAACATAATTGGGTTCAAACTGTCCCCTTCTGACTTTCCCTTTAGGTTAAAATCATGGCGGGGGAGAAAACTGTGGCTCTCATTAGTCCATTTTAACAGGATAGAAATAAATTCAGTTTGATTACATGTAAAAAAATCCATTTTCTAAGAGAAAGGCATTAGCAGATTTTCCTTTTCCTTCATAGAGACACAGTCTAGGAAAACAGTGAGGTTTATCTGAGCAGGACAGAGACGTGATTTGGACTGCTAAATTGCATCTTCTGGATACACAACACAACTCATCTCAGTAAAAAAGCTTGTAGCTGCTTTTGCATAATAGGCTAAGTTTGGTTAGTATTAACCAAAATTGAGTTTTCTGTGGTTTAACACATTATCTAACATATTGGCTGGATTATTGGTCCAGTGTGTAACACAAATCCAGAAATCAGGTTAATTTAGAAATGAGGTTAAGAATAAATTTGAAGAACACCATTGAGTTGGAAGAGACTACAGATAGTCCTTAATTTACAACAGTTCGTTTAGTGACAGCTCGAAGTTACGAGAGCACTGAAAAAAAGTGACTTATGACTGCTTTTCACACTTAGGACCATTGCAACATCCCCATGGGGATATTTGGCAACTAGCATGTATTTATGACGGTTGCAATGTCTCAGGGTCATGTGATCACCATTTGCAATCTTCTGACAAAGTCAAGGAGGAAGCCAGATTCGTTTAACAATCATATTACTAACTTAACAACTGCAGTGATTCATTTAACAAATGTGGCAAGAAAGATCGTAAATGGGGCAAAACTCACTTAAGAACTGCCTTGCTTAGCAACAGAAATTTTGGGCTCCATTTTGGTCAGAAATTGAGAACTACCTGTATTTAGGTCATGTGGTTCAACTTTTTACTGAGCACAGATTAAAGCCTCTCCTACAGGAAAACACACCCTCCAATATTGGTGGTTCAGTTGTTTTTAACATTGGGATCAGAGGTGGGACTCAGCCGGTTCGGACTGGTTTGAGTGAACCGGATGCTAATTTTACATCTGGTTTGTTGAACCGGTAGTTGCAAGGACTGGCTGGCCCCACCCACCCCGCCCTGCCCCTCCCAGGAGTCTCCATGAGGCCCATTTTGGGTGCAGCAGAGGCTCTGGGAGGGTGAAAAACCGGCCTTCTGGAAGTTCCGGGAGTTTGGAAAGAGGTCCATTTCCAGCCTCCAGAGCCCAGGGGAGGCTGTTTTCGCCCTCCTGGAGGCTTGAGGAAAGCCTCTGGAGCCTGAGGACAACACAAACACCCCCCCAACAAGAGGCCAAGTAGGCCACGCCCACCATGGCCACACCCACCCACTAACCGGGCAGAGAACCGGTTGCTAAAATTTTTGAATCCTATCCCTGACTGGGATGTGTTTCCTATTTTTATTTTTATTTATTTTATTTTTTATTTTATTTATTTTTATATGCCGCCCTTCTCCGGAGACTCAGGGCGGCTTACAATGCGTTAAACAATAGCCTTCATACTTTTTGTATATTTTATACAAAGTCAGCTTATTGCCCCCACAAACCAGGTCCTCATTTTATCCACCTTAGAAAGGATGGAAGGCTGAGTCGACCTTGAGCCTGGTGAGAATTGAACTCACAGTAATTGCAGGCAGCTGGATGTTAAATGCTGCCTTAGTATGAGGCATTAGCCTCCTACGTCACTCAGGCTCCTAATGTTCATTTAGAAACTGCCTCCTTGTAATTTAAAGACATTGTTTTGTGTCCTACATTCAGCAAAGATAGAAAACTGACTTGATCTTTTCCCATATGATACTTTTTCTTTCTATAGCAATAGCACTTAAGACTTACAGTATATACCACTCTACAACGTTTTACTGCACTCTGGGTGGTTTATAATGTCAATGTATGGCTCTCAACAATCTGGGTCCTCATTTTACCACCTCAGAAGGATGGAAGGCTGAGTCAACCTTGATCCTGTTAGGATCAAACTCCTGGCAGGGGCAGGGGTGAAATCTACTTACCTTCCCAACCAGTTCAGAAGTGCACGCGCTGCACGTCACATGTGCGTGCGGACCCTCTGTGCATTCACAAACCCTTCTGCGCATGTGCAGAGGGTAAAAAACAGGTTACTTCCTGGTTAAAACCAGGAAGTAACGACAACCAGGCAGGTGGGCGGAGACTCATTGTGCCATTGCTATTGGTTCTCTGAACCACCGGCCATCGCTAACGGTTTAAACGAACCGGTCTGAACCGGGAACCTTTCGCCCCTGAGCAGCGGGCAAAGTTAGCCTGCAATATTGCATTCTAACCACTGTGCCACCGCAGCTCTATCATTGTCTTTGCTCAAAATTAGGCCTTTCAAGAGTGTGATTAGACATCAAAAAATGGATAGTACTGATTTTCAGATCTGAATGGGTTCTTTGGACATCTCAGTGGGCTTCTGATACTATTCAGGACATCCTGGCAGTGTTTTGAATGCCAAAACAGCCCACTTCCAATTCAAAATAGATTAACTGGAAATCTTACACTCACTATGAAAATATTTCTATCAGGGGCAGAACAAGCTGTTTCAAACTCAGGACGATTGTTTTCTGCTCAATAGAGAGGTTTCCAGCCCAAAATGTTTTGAATGCAAAATTCCTACAGATAGTCCTCGACCTAGGATCACAATTGTTGTTGTTGTTGTTAGTTGCGAAGTCATGTCTGACCCATCATGACCCCATGGACAACATTCCTCCAGGCCTTCCTGTCCTCTACCATCCTCTGGAGTCCATTTACTGTAAGCTTACACCGACTGCTTCAGTGACTCCATCTAGCCACCTCGTTCTCTGTCATCCCCTTCTTTTGCCCTCAGTCTTTCCCAGCATTAGACTCTTCTCCAGGGAGTCCTTCCTTCTTGTGACGAAATGGGGTTGAGGGGTACCCCGGACCGTGAACCAGCTCATGAGTAAACACACTGAGACTGAAATGATTCTAACAGAGGCGTCTTGTGTAAAAATATAATTTACTTTAAAACATTTAAAAAGCACTATGTCTTTATGAAAACACATTAAAAACAAAGTCTTGTCTGGGTATGTGAGGCAAGGCTATCTCCCTAGATCCCTCTCCACAATACCGAAAACAGTTCACAAAAGAATAAAGCTAGCATGAAGGTAAGCAGCTTCGGCGTCGATACATCATCAAGGCAATCATAACGAGGGCAGCACGAGCCTCACAGCTGAAAGTCACCTGAAGTAAAAACAGTTCAAATAGCAAACACTGTTTGAAGCTTGTGGGAGGAAGAAGGTCCAGCAACAGCAGTCCCGATGATAGCTTGCATGCTACAAAACAGCAAAAGGCAAGCATCCGTGGGAGTCTCTCTGTAACGACGTCTGGAGTCCTTATCTGCATTCTTCTCCCATCAGCGGCATTGCCCAAGCTTCCTGCAGGAGCTGTGCATTTAGGCCTAGAAGACTAGGCCCAAGTAGCAAGCGAAAGGTCCTTGCTTATGTAAGGAGTCAACCTGCAATTATCCAGGGCGGGGAAGGCTTGCAGGTAATTGGCAACAGTAGATGGCTTGATTAAAACCATACTGTTTGTGAGTAGGCAGATAGCCACAGCAATTCTGGAAACACTCGTGACAATCCCCTTCTCTGCGGCTATTTGACTCGTTAACATACATTCTACATTGGGTACATATATACATCAATGGGAAGTACATTCACATAGCCATTGACATTTTACCCAGGAGATAGAGGTGTTGGTCACGGGGCAGCGGTTTGGTAAACACGTCCGCTACCTGTTCCTTGGTTTCACAATACACAGTCTTAATGAAACCTGTTTTCACCAATTGCCTCACATGTTTGTTTTGTATATCAATATGGCGTGATCTCTGGCCTACAGCATCGGCTTCCGATATGTTAATGGCAGCCATGTTATCCTCATAGACTTTTATAGGTTGCATGGGCTGCCTCCATAAGCTTACCAGAAGATCGTCAAACCAAACTAGGTTATTGGAAGCTTTGGACAAACTCACATACTCAGCTTCCGCTGTGGAGGTTGCAATTAACTTCTGCTTCCCAGAGTACCAATACACGGGGCTACTATTTAGGTATACAATGTACCCCGAGGTACTTTTTCTAGATCTAACATCCCCTGCCCAATCGGCATCCGAAAAACAACTCAATCTTAATTCTCTAGTTGCTTCTGGTTCCAATAACAATGAATAGTTCACAGTACCTTTTAAATATCTCAGGAGTCGTTTGATTCCGCTCCAATGGTACTGTGTAGGATGTTCAGAATGTCTAGATAACACATTTACACTTAGACTGATGTCCGGTCTAGTCCAATTTGCAATGTACAACAACGACCCAATCACGGACTTGTAAAGGGTCTTATCCTCAAACTCCGTGCTCTCAGTGTACATATTCTTAAGGAAATCTGTTGCCATAGGGGTATCACATGGCTTCGCCTCTACCATGCTACACTTTTTAAGCAATTCCTGAATCTTATCTTCCTGAGAAAGCCGAAACCCCTTCTCGGTTTTTACGAATTGCACCCCTAAAAATTTGCTAATGTGACCTAGTGGTTTTAGAGCGAAACTCTTACTTAGGTCCTCAGAGAACTTCTTATGCCTGTTCTCTGATCTGCAAATATATAGTATGTCATCAACGTACAACAGTACTGTTTCCCTAATGTCCTGATCTTCCTTGACAAAAACACACTCGTCAGCTGACGATGGTAAAAAGCCCATCTCTCTCAGGCTTTTTGTGAGACACTCGTACCATCGTTTACCAGATTGTTTTAAGCCGTATAGGCTCTTATTCAACAACCACACATCATCTTCCCGATGGCTTACTCCCTGAGGAATCCTCACGTACAGCTCTTTGTCTAACTGGGCGTGCAGGTACGCGGTCTGAATATCGAACTGATACACATGTTCGCCTCGCATGGTAGCGATGGTGAGAGCTGTTCTCACGCTCTCAGGGCGCACCGTGGGCGAGAAGGTGTCCTCATAATCGTCAGGGAATCTCTGCGAGAATCCCTGCGCTACTAGTCTTGCTTTATAGACAAAACCCCCACCTTCAATGGGCTTTTGCTTGAAAAGCCACCTGGTGCCGATCACCCTCTTGTCTTTGGGCAATCTTGTTGGCGTGAATACGTCCAGCCTTCTCAGGCTGTCTAATTCCGTATCCATGGCAGCCAGCCATTTCTGTCGTTCATGGTCAGGTAAGGCCAACACATCCTCATATCTCTGAGGGGTGGCCAAAACCTGGTTGACTGAGGTAACAAAGTCGTTGTACCTCTTAGGCTTATTGCCCCTGGTAACCCTAACTGGTCTGCCTTTAGGAGAGTCACTGACATCAGAGTTGTCCGATGAGTCATCTACCTCGTGACTATCACTATGCGTCTCAGAAGCTGGGTGCCTATCCTTCCTGGCTACCCCCATCTTACGCTTCAATACCCCTTTCAAGGGTGCCTGGGATGCATGCTTCCCAGAACCAGATGTATCCCTATCCTCGGGTAGGTTCTCCGATACATCCTCCGCTCGCCTATGACAACTACGGGAAGGGTTCTGAGTAAGAATCTCATTGGCATGGATCTTACTCCAATTGGCCCCTTCGTGAAAGGTGGCAGACCTCGATATCATTAGTTTCCCGTTAGGGTAGGCAAACCTAAATGCCTTGGAGCCCTGCTCATAACCAACAAATCTCAGTTTAACAGAGATTGGGTCTCCCTTTCTCCTGAGCTCCTTCGGGACATGAACATCGGCCATCGCTCCGAAAACGTGGAGGTGTGCCAAGCTAGGCTTATGGCCGTATAGCACCTCGTATGGGGTCTTCTGCACTACGCTAGACCATACTCGGTTCAAGGTGTAATTCGCGTATCTAACTGCTTCTACCCAATACGCGAAGTTTAATCTGGAATCCTCTAGGGCGCACCGCATCATAGTTTGTAACACGCCATTGCGTCGTTCTGCGACGCCATTTTGAAATGCAGAGTAAGGCGCGGTGCGTAAGTGGACTATGCCCTTACTCCTCAACCAGCTGGAGAACTGCCTGGAATTAAATTCAGTACCCCTGTCAGTTAAGATTTTCTTAACTCTGACCTTATGCTGGTTCTGGACTAAGTTACAAAATTCCTTAAACTTAGTCAACGTTTCACTCTTGGACATTAGGGGAAAAACAAATCCAAATCTGCTATGGTCGTCTACTATGGTAAGAAAGTACCGTCTCTTACCCACGGAAGGTGCGAATGGACCCACCAAATCCATGTGGACGAGCTGAAACGGGTGTTCAGAGTACCTCTGAGACTTCTTGGGCGCAGATTTTACCTTCAACTTTGCACTCCTACAAATTGAACAGTCTAGGAATGTGTTACAGTCATTGATCTTGGTTCCCCTTGAGTGTTCGGTTACCTTTTTCACTATAGGAAAACTCACATGACCTAGCCTGCGATGCATCAAGTGAGCACATTCATTGTGCAATGGCTCTCCTATAGAAATTGCATTAGCATTTTCAGGTTTCCTATTATCTGACTCTAAGTTAAAATTTAAAAACTTTTTATTAACTTTACATTTGTCTTTACAAGGCTTCCTCTGGTGAAAGTCTTGATCCTCATCACCTAGTTCTAACTGTGATTCATTGTTACTACCAATTGAGATAGTATAATTGCTATCACTGCAGGTCTCAGCATTCGTATTGGGGGAATAATAAGGCAAGCCACCTATCTTCAAAACCTCCCCAATCACACATTTGTTGTTTTTGATCACAGCTGTTCCTCCTGAGAACAGAATCTCCATTCTGGGGTTCTCACATATCCTCATTAGGCTTAGCAAATTATGATCTATCTCTGGTACATACAATGCTCCATGAATCTTTCCTATCCCAGGAATATAAACATCTCCAATGCCAACAACATTGACCTTTTTACCGTTTGCAACTTTGACCATGGATTGATGCCTTCTCATATTAACAAACAACCTTCGGTCACTGACAACATGGTTACTGGCTCCACTGTCCATTAACCATAGTTGCTCTCGCTGTTCCCTTGTAAGCTCTGACTCAGTAGTTTCCACTATACCTACAGAGCCATCATTAAACCTGGGTTTGTTCCCTTTGTTGCCTTCATTCGGCTTTTTACCCCTTCTGTGGTTAGGAACGTCTCCACTTGGCTTTCTGCCTGGAGGAAGTGACCTCCTTTTACATTTATTATCAGAAGGTGTCTTTACACTTGCCCTAGCATTTACATTTTGTGGGCAATCCCTTCTATAATGTTCTGTTGAACCACAATTGAAGCATTCCCCGATAGCATATGCTCTATCTGAACTATCGGGCCTTCTTAAAGGTTTTTCCTTTTTGTGAAAAGCCACCCTGCATTTTCGCAAGTTATCTTCTGCAATCAATCTACCAGATAACACTTCTAAAGATAAGTTATTACAACTAACATTATCCAATTGCGATATAAAATTATCCCAGCTAGGGTCAAGGGAATTGAGTATAACAGTAATGAGGGTTTGTTCAGACACTGTTTCCCCCATCAACATCAATTCCTGCCTTAACCTGTTTAACTCACATAAGTGTTCATTAATATCTACTCCCGCCTTCAACCTTGCGGAATAGAACTCCCTATAAACTCTGTTTGTAACATGGGAGCTTTTTGAACAAAATAGCTTATGCAGTTTCACCCAAACTTCTGTTA
This sequence comes from Arizona elegans, assembly GCA_022577455.1. Classification (NCBI taxonomy): domain Eukaryota; kingdom Metazoa; phylum Chordata; class Lepidosauria; order Squamata; family Colubridae; genus Arizona; species Arizona elegans. Next base: position 6,854,045 of record JAKOOJ010000017.1, read on the forward strand.
CGGTCAGGTTACTAGGTATACTGGGATATAGTGCAGGGTCAATGGACATCAATAAAATACAAAAGGCCTTATGATGTAAAAGATCAACTTCTAAGGACCATGGTCTAGGTGGGGGTTTTAACAACAACGATAAAACATTCTCTTTCATTAAAATTACTTGAATACTTTTAACCCATTCCTTAAAATTTCCTCCACCCACACTTAAACTTTTAAAATTAGGAGGAAGGACCTGTACATTATTAAACATGGAAACAGACATTAATTGGTGTTCAAAATGTGGTCCATCCTGGAACGGGCAATAAGGCATTGGAATAGAAGCACACAGCACAGTGTCTTCTATCTGGCATTCTGACAATCGTTCCTCCCCAATGGGAGGGATTAAAACTTCAGGTTGTGCGGATGCAAAGCTCATCCTGGTTTGATCACAAAAACTTGAGGGTCCTCTCTGGTGCACATCTCTAGGAATTTTTGGACGCGCTCCCAAATTCCTATCTTCAGTTGAGGCAGCCTCCGGAACCGTCCTGGATGTCGATGTCATCACGGATGGATATATCCCACTCGTGGCGTGCGCTGAATTAGTCGCAGACATCAGGGGTGCTTTGGTATGTGCAGCTCCTATTTGTTGAGCCGATGGTGCCTGCAAACCATCGCCTAAAATGGTTGCCAAAGTTTCTATCACACTTGCAACCTTACGCTCAACATGAGAGTCTCTTAAATTTTTAGCAGAAGTCACTGATGTCATCAAGGGAGCTAAAGTCTTTATGGCCTGATCTATGATGGCTTCTACAGCAGGTGGCACAATATCAACTTGGCCATGCTGGTTTAACAAAGAAGCAGGAACATTCGAATCAGGCAGTCTGTTATCCCCCATTCTCCACTTATGGTCTGAGGTGGGGGTTTTAGGAAAAGATTGAAAGTCTCTTACCGATCCGGTGTGTTGTAGGACTTCGATCTTCTTTCCTTTCGCAGCTGGATTCTTTAATAATCCGCTAGAATCAGCAGTCGGGTTCTGACTTACTGTGGGCAAACCTAAAAGCTGAAGGATTGCCTTCCTAAACTCATCATCCACCTCTGTATTTGTTTTCAGGACCTGAAGTGGCGTTCTTCCAGTCTCTACTTCTTTAGGTGATGATGGTTTACTCACTATCTTAGGCCCTTCAGAAGTTGAGGCCTCTGCTCCAAAACTTACAGCTCCACTATTCTCTAAATCAATTAGAGTTTGGGGTTTTTCAGCCAAAACATTTTTGGCCTGACCCCCAGACAGTCCAGTTTGTGACTTCATACTTTTTACTGCTGCTGCTGCTGCCCTAGTCAACATCTATTCAACTGCAGACATTCCAGTCTAGCGCGTTACCACATGAGCGTAGGTTCGTTAAACCATCCTCTGCTACCAACTGTGACGAAATGGGGTTGAGGGGTACCCCGGACCGTGAACCAGCTCATGAGTAAACACACTGAGACTGAAATGATTCTAACAGAGGTGTCTTGTGTAAAAATATAATTTACTTTAAAACATTTAAAAAGCACTATGTCTTTATGAAAACACATTAAAAACAAAGTCTTGTCTGGGTATGTGAGGCAAGGCTATCTCCCTAGATCCCTCTCCACAATACCGAAAACAGTTCACAAAAGAATAAAGCTAGCATGAAGGTAAGCAGCTTCGGCGTCGATACATCATCAAGGCAATCATAACGAGGGCAGCACGAGCCTCACAGCTGAAAGTCACCTGAAGTAAAAACAGTTCAAATAGCAAACACTGTTTGAAGCTTGTGGGAGGAAGAAGGTCCAGCAACAGCAGTCCCGATGATAGCTTGCATGCTACAAAACAGCAAAAGGCAAGCATCCGTGGGAGTCTCTCTGTAACGACGTCTGGAGTCCTTATCTGCATTCTTCTCCCATCAGCGGCATTGCCCAAGCTTCCTGCAGGAGCTGTGCATTTAGGCCTAGAAGACTAGGCCCAAGTAGCAAGCGAAAGGTCCTTGCTTATGTAAGGAGTCAACCTGCAATTATCCAGGGCGGGGAAGGCTTGCAGGTAATTGGCAACAGTAGATGGCTTGATTAAAACCATACTGTTTGTGAGTAGGCAGATAGCCACAGCAATTCTGGAAACACTCGTGACACTTCTCATTAGGTGGCCAAAGTATTTGAGTTTCATCTTCAGGATCTGGCCTTCTAAAGAGCAGTCATGAATATTTTCATGGAGGAAAATATGAGGTTGTTGATGTTTCTCCCAGAGAAGGATCACAATGGAGCCCATTAAATTCTTGTCATTAAGCAAGACACCAATGCAATCCCGGCTCACCCCTTGAAATCATTATGCTGAACATGGGGTGCTTCAGGAAGTGGGGGAAGCTCTGGGTTGTTGAATGAATAGCCGTAAATTGAGGACTGCCTATACATTCCTCACCCTCGATTTCTCCCAACAGGGCTCCAATCTTCTTAACCATAACGTTATTAAAATTCCTGGAACCGCATAAAATTGGAACTGACCACACTCAAGTTTTATTAATCCTTTTGTTATTTAATCCTCTTTGCAGAGATTAGTATCTGCTCAGGGGTATCTGGAGGAAGGGTCCAAAAAGATGGTGATCAAAACCCACACAATTAAAATCCTGCCTACTTTTGTGTGTGTCTGTGTGTTGTATTAAAAAAAATATATCTTTTTTAGTGCAATTGCCATCTTGATATTTTGACTGCGCCCAGAAGGACTCCCCAGGGCAGAGAAGAAGGGTTGGGGTTGAAAACAGAACTTGTTACAATGATCCGCCTTGACATTTTGATGGACGTGATGATGGCTTCTTTGGGGCCGTCACCCTATTCAGCCACAGGCAAGCAGATGTGTGTTATTCCAAATGCTTCCTTTTCCCTTTTGTTTTCAAATTTGAAATACAGCATCCTTTCCTCAAACAAAGCCATGATCTGACATTAAGCACGTTCAAAATGAATCACAGCAGGAACACACTCACTTTTTGCTTTCATGGAAACAATGAAGAGAAATGTTAAGAATGTATGTTATCATGGAAACAGTACTGAAGGTGAAGTGAACCCCAGAGACCTGGGGCCTGGGGCTCTAGGAAAATCTGTCTGTCTGTCTGTCTGTCTATCATCTATCATCTATCTATATCTATCATCTGTCTGTCTGTCTGTCTATCATCTATATCATCATCTATCTATCTATCTTATCTATCTATCATCTATCTATCTATCTATCATCTATCATATATCTAGCTAGCTAGCTAGCTATCATCATCATCAATCTATCTATCTATCTATCATCTATCTATCTATCTTCTATCATCTATCATCTATCTATCATCATCTATCATCTATCTGTCTGTCTGTCTATCATATATCTATCTATCATCATCTATCATCTATCTGTCTGTCTGTCTATCATCTATCTATCATCATCTATCTATCATCTATCTATCATCTATCTATATCTATCATCATCTATCTCTCTATCATCTATCATCTATCTATCATCTATCTATCTATCATCTGTCTATCTATTTGTCTATCATCTGTCTATCATCTATCATCTATCTATCTATCTGTCTGTCTATCTGTCTATCATCTATCTATCATCTATCTATATCTATCATCTGTCTGTCTGTTTGTCTATCATCTATATCATCTATCTATCTATCTATCTATCTATCTATCTATCTATCTATCATATATCTAGCTAGCTAGCTATCATCATCATCAATCTATCATCTATCTATCATCTATCAATCATCTATCATCTATCTATCTATCATCATCTATCATCTATCTGTCTGTCTGTCTGTCTATCATCTATCTATCTATCTATCTATCTATCTATCTATCTATCTATCATCTATCTATCTATCTATCATCTATCTATCTATCTATCTATCTATCTATCTATCTATCTATCTATCATATATCTATCTATCATCTATCTATATCTATCATCATCATCTATCTATCTCTCTATCATCTATCTATCTATTTATCTATCTATCGGCATACATCCCCCATCTTGCTGTGAAAAGGTGACTTTGGATGGCTTACAAAATAATAAGAACAGAAATATAAAAACAATTATAAATATAAGAACAACTAGCGTGACAAAGTATTAGTAATTCTAAAATTAATTGCACGGGCCTGTAAGTGTAAGAAGGGGACTGGAGTAGATGTCTTCTTCAGAATAACAGAGTTCAAAAGGACCTCTTGGAGGTCTTCTAGTCCAACCCCTTGCTCAACTAGGAGACCCTATACCATTTCAGACAAATTGTTGTCCAATCTTTTCTTAAAAACTTCCAGTGTTGGAGCACCCACAATTTCTGGAGGCAAGTCGTTCCACTGATTAATTATTCCAACTGTCAGGAAATACCTCCTTGGTTCTAGCTTGGATCTCTCCTTGATTAGTTTCCATCCATTGCTTCTTGTTCTGCCTTCAGGTGCTTTGAAGAACTGGTTGACTCCCTCTTCTTTGTGGCAGCCCCTCAAATATTGAAACATTGCTATCATATCACCCTAGAGACTAGTCTTTTTTTTCCCATTAAACTAGACAAATCCAGGGATGGGCTGCTGGGGGTTTGGGAGAACCTCTAGCTAAGATTCTGTGCAGTTTGGAGATCCCCCAAATCACTCTCCTCGCTGGCCCCGCCCACCCTACCCCGCCCCTCCTAGAAGTCCCCATGCTGCCCGTTTTGGATGCAAGTAAGTGCAGGGCACGCGCAGAGGCTCTGGGAGGGCAAAAAACGGGCCTACCGGAAGTTCGGGAAGGCCAGAAACAGGCCTGTTTTCAGCCTCCAGAGGCCTCTGGAGCCTGGGGAGGCCGTTTTCGCCCTCCCGGAGGCTTGAGGAAAGCCTCTGGAACCTGGGGATGGCAAAAATGCCCCCCCCCCCAGCCATGGTGCAGGAGGCCGACTGGGCCACAGCCACCACAGCCACGCCTACCCTACAAATGGGCAGAGGACCTCTTGCTAAAATTTTTGATGCCCACCTCTGTATATACCCAATTCCTGCAACTGTTCTTCATATGTTTTAGCTCCAGCCCCTCAATCATCTTTATAATCATCTTAACATCAATTCCAGATGTTTTCTACAGTATATCAGAAGACCCTAGCTTTGAGGAAAAGTTAGAAATCTAAAGACACAGAACTTACAAACTTCTTCCGTAAATATATCCCAAGACCCTTATATGACCTCATTTGTCAAGGAATTGTGGCGTAGGTTGCTGTAATTTTGTAGCAGAAAATATAGGAAAATTGAAATGTTCTGTAATAATAATAATGGCTCAGAGAAAAATGCCACAGTAGAAATAAATTGAAGTAAAATCACAGACAATAATGCAATTGAAATGCTAAATGGCCAAACCATTAGGAGCCATCAATCTGAAGCCAACAAGTATCCGAGCATTTTATAGTTGGATAATATCAAGCATGACAAATTAAAAAAGTAATTAGTGACAAATATAGCCAAAGTGTGAGAAAAGTGCTAAATACAAAAATGGATGGTGGAAATACCATCAAAGCCATCAATATCTGGGCCATAGCTGTGACACAATATGCTGCTGGAATTATTAACTGGACATAGGCTGAACTGGACAATTTGGATCAAAAAAACAAGAAAGCTAATGATTGTTCACTATGCATTACAACCCCATAGTGATATTGATAGATTATATCTGCCCTAGGACTACTCAGTCCTAGGCTGCATTAACAGAGGGTTAATACCACTTAGTACTACTTTATAATGCTTTGGTAAGGCCACACTTGGAATATGGCATCCAGTTTTGGTCGCCACGACGTAAAAAACATTTTGAAACTCTAGAAAGAATGCAGAAAAGAGCAAGGAAGATGATTAGGACCCCAGAGGCTAAAATATATGAAGAATAGTTGCAGTAAAATAGTAGAATTCTTTATTGGCCAAGTGTGATTGGACACACAAGGAATTTGTCTTTGGTGCATACGCTCTTGGTGTACATAAAAGAAAAGATACGTTCATCATGAATCATAAGGCACAACACTTAATGATAGTCATAGGGAACAAATAAGCAATCAAATCATATTAGGAAACAGTCAATATAAATCGTAAGGATACCAGCAACAAGGTTACAGTCATACAGTCATAAGTGGGGGGAGATGGGTGATAGGAACAATGAGAAGATTAATAGTAATGCAAACTTAGTAACTAGTTCGAATTGGGTATGTCTAATTTAATGAAAAGAAGGACTGGGGTGATACAATAGCAGTCTTCCAATATCTAAAGGGCTTGGCCATGGAAAGCCAGCTGGGTGTCCTTTCTCTCACCCCAATCCATCTCACAGGGTTGTTGTTGTGGGGAAAATAGAAGGAGGAAGGAATGTCGGATAAGTTTGCCACCTTGAGTTATTTGTAAAAATTATACAGGTGGGATATACAGTGCGTGTGTGTATATTATATACACTTTATTATCCCATCTTTATTATATACATTATACACACACGACTGTTATGTAATGAATTTTTTATAATCTTTTTATAATCTTTTTAATTTTTATACTGTATGTGTTTTAAATTTTGGCTGTTCACTGCCCTGAGTCCTTCGGGAGAAGGGTGGTATACAAATTTAAATAATAAATAAATAAATAAATAAATAAATAAATAAATAAATAAATAAATAAATAAATCCTAGGTCCTTGAGAATTACATGAGCCATGGTGGCACAGTGGTTAGAGTGCAGTATTGCAGGCTAATTCTGCCAGCAGTTTGGCAGTTCAAGTCTCACCGGCTCAAGGTTGACTCCGCTTTCCATCCTTCCGAGGTCGGTAAAATGAGGACCCAGATTGTTGGGGGCAATAGGCTGACTCTGTAAACTGCTTAGAGAGGGCTGTAAAGCAGTATATAAGTCTAAATGCTATTGCTACTCGATGTGTTTGAAGGCCAACATGAACTAAATGACTTGCAGCTGTGATTTCGTATTATGTAATAATAATGACAAGGCAAAGTATTACATGGCCAGTACATGTAAAAAACCCCTATCAGGCAAAGCAGGTAACAAAAAGGCCGGGTGATGGGTAAGAGCAGGAAAGTTGAAGAAAGAAACAGAGGAGCTAATTCTGGCTGTGCAAAACCAAGTCTTAAGGACAAGAAGAATCCTCCACTCCTCTGCTCGCAACAGAATACCTTATGCTACCAGACTTGAAATTTATTTATTTTATTTTATTTTATTTTATTTTATTTTATTTTATTTTATTTTATTTTATTTTATTTTATTATTTTATTTTATTTTATTTTATTTTATTTTATTATTTTATTTTATTTTATTTTATTTTATTATTTTATTTTATTTTATTTTATTTTATTTTATTTTATTTTATTATTTTATTTTATTTTATTTTATTTTATTTTATTTTATTTTATTTATTTTATTATTTTATTTTATTTTATTTTATTTTATTTTATTTTATTTTATTTTATTTTATTTTATTTTATTTTATTTTATTTTATTTTATTATTTTATTTTATTATTTTATTATTTTATTATTTTATTTTATTTTATTTTATTTTATTTTATTATTTTATTATTTTATTTTATTTTATTTTATTATTTTATTATTTTATTTTATTTTATTTTATTTTATTTTATTTTATTTTATTTTAATTTATTTTATTTTAATTTATTTTATTTTATTTTATTTTATTTTATTTATTTTATTTTATTTTATTTTATTTTATTTTATTTTATTTTATTATTTTATTTTATTATTTTATTTTATTTTATTTTATTTTATTTTATTATTTTATTTTATTATTTTATTTTATTTTATTATTTTATTTTATTTTATTTTATTTTATTTTATTTATTTTATTATTTTATTTTATTATTTTATTTTATTTTATTTTATTTTATTTTATTTTATTTTATTTTATTTTATTTTATTTTATTTTATTTTATTTTATTTTATTATTTTATTTTATTTTATTTTATTTTATTATTTTATTTTATTTTATTTTATTTTATTTTATTTTATTTTATTTTATTTTATTTTATTTTATTTTATTTTATTTTATTTTATTTTATTATTTTATTTTATTTTATTTTATTATTTTATTTCTATACCGCCCTTCTCCCGAAGGACTCAGGGCGGTATACAGCCTAATTAAAAACACAAAGACAGACAGAGTTTAAAAATAATTAAAATTATTAAATAATAGGCCCAATTTATAAAACCCCAAATTTAAAATCCCATTTAAAACCAATTAAAATCTTTACATTGATAGCCCAGCCTGGCGGAACAACATGGTTTTGAGGGCAGAGCGAAACACATGGAGATCAGAGATTTTACGAATTTCTGGGGGCAATTCATTCCAAAGGGCAGGGGCTCCCACAGAGAAGGCCCTCCCCATGGGTGTCGCCAGCCGACATAATTTGGCCGATGGCACCCTGAGGAGACCCTCTCTGTGGGAGCGAACTGGCCGGTGGGAGGCTACTGGTGGCAGAAGACGGTCTCAAAGGTATCCAGGTCCAATGCCATGGAGCACTTTAAAGGTGGTAACCAACACCTTGAATCGCACCCGGAAGACCACTGGGAGCCAGTGCAGCTCGCGCAGGAGTGGTGTCACGTGGGCACAGCGAGTTGCGCCCATAACCACCCCCGCAGCCGCATTCTGGACCGGTTGGAGCCTCCGGGTGCTTTTCAAGGGGAGCCCCATGTAGAGATCATTGCAGTAGTCCAGTCGGGAGATGACAAGGGCGTGAGTGACGGTGCGCAAGGTGTCGCGGTCCAGAAAGGGCCGCAACTGGCGGATCAAGCGAACCTGATAAAAAGCCCTCCTGGCCACGGCTGTCATATGTTCTTCTAAAGACAGCCGTGCGTCCAGGAGGACACCCAGATTGTGGGCCCTCTCTGTGGGGGATAAAGACTCACCCCCAATAGTCAGCGATGGCACCAGCTGACTATATGGTGACGCCGGGAACCACAGCCACTTGGTCTTGGAGGGGTTGAGTCTGGAGTCTATTCCTAACCCCGTCAACCGCTGCAGCATGATACCAATTTTGGGCTTGGACAACTTGTAACTACGCTGCCTCCAGTCTGACCTAAGCGTAGTACATAAAATTATCTGCCACAATGTCCTACCTGTCGATGACTACTTCAGCTTCAACCACAACAATACACGAGCACACAATAGATACAAACTCAAGGCAAACCCCTCCAAACTCGATTGCAGAAAATATGACTTCAGCAACAGAGTGGTCAATGCCTGGAATGCACTACCTGACTCTGTAGTTTCTTCCCCAAACCCCCAAAACTTTAACCTTAGACTGTCTACTGTTGACCTCACCCCATTCCTAAGAGGTCTGTAAGGGGCGTGCATAAGCGCACCAGCGTGCCTACCGTCCCTGTCTTACTGTCCTTTTTTACTCGTATCCTTTTCATGTATTCAAAATCATGTTTATACTTTTATCTGTTATCTTACACATACTTGACAAAATAAAATAATAATAAAATAATAAAATAAAATAAATTTTTAAAAATGCATACAAAGCCAGAATTGAGAAGAGCACAACAGACAGGAAATGCCATCTCTGTAAAGGAGCTGAGGAAGCAGTGGACCATCTGGTTAGCTGGTGCAAGAAGATCACACAGGGTGACTACAAACAATGGCACCACAAGGTAGCAACAATGATGCACAGGAGATCTCCAGGAAATGCTACTTGCCAGAAAGCAAGAACTGACGGGATCACAAATAGACGAAGTAATATGAAATGAAGAAGCTAAAGTGCTCTGGGATTTTAGACTTCAAGCAGACAAGCACCTGCCACATAACACCCTAGACTTAACAATTGTTGATAAGAAAGACAAAAAAATGTCTGGCTAGTGGATGCTGCACTTCCTGGACTCAGTGGAATGGAATAGAATACAAAGAACTGGAGAAAAATCACACAATATACAGACTTGCAAACAGAGGTAGAACAATTGTGACAATAGAAAGCAAAGATAGTGCCAGTAGTAATAATAGCAGCCTTGGTTGCAGTTCCAAAACATCTGGTTCGAAAACATCTGGAATACCACTGGCATTGACAAAATCACTATTGATCAATTGCAAAAGGCAGCTTTTACACAAAGTCCTTAATTTACAATCACAATTGACCCCCGCATTTCTATTGCTAAGTGAAACGTTTGTTAAGTGTTTTTGCCCCATTTTACGACTTTTCTTGCCAACGTTGTTAAGTGAATCACTGCAGTTGGTAAGTGAGTAGCATGGTTGTTAAGTGAATCTGGTTTCCCCATGGACTTTGCTTTGTCAGAAGGTCGCAAAAGGGGATTACACGACCCTGGGACACTGTGACCATCAAAAATATGAGTTCCGTTGCCAAGTATCTGAATTTTGATAATGTGACCATGGGGATGCTGCAATGGTCCTAAGTGTGAAAAACAGTCATAAGACACTTTTTTTCAATAATGTACTAAGTTTGAATGGTCATTAAATGAACTGTTGTTAAATCAAGGATTACCTGTACTTGGAACAGTTTACATCCTGTGGCAATATCTTATTAAACAACATTCAATTGTGTGACTAACCGTAATAATATATTAAACTAGGAAGGGAGGGAGGGAGGGAGGGAAGGAGGGGGGGAGGGAGGAAGGAAGGAAGGAAGGAAAAGGAAGGAAGGAAGGAAAGGAAGGAAGACAGGAAAGAAGGAAAAGAAGGAAGGAAAGGAAGGAAGGAAAAGAAGGAAGGAAGGGAAGAAGGAAGGGAAGGGAAGGGAAGGGAAGGGAAGGGAAGGAAAGGAAAGGAAAGGAAAGGAAAGGAAAGGAAAGGAAAGGAAAGGAAAGGAAAGGAAAGGAAAGGAAGGATGGATAAGGAAAAGGAATTCTTACCTTTTTGGAGCAAAATTCAGAGCACATCTCCACTGTCAAATTGGAATGTATCAATGAGGCTGGCAAGATGTTTGTTAAATTTTCGGGTACTTTAAAACATCCTCGATAGATAATATTTTGCCCTGCAAAGAAAGACCAGAAGTTTAGTCTTAAATAATAGAAACCAGGAAAACTTCCCATCACCACAAGGAATGTACCCAAACACACAAACATATCAGAAGTGAAATCCAGCAGGTTTTGGAGAACCAGTAGCGGAGATTTTGAGCAGTTCAGAGAACCGGCAAATGCCACCTCTGGCTGGCCCCAGAATGGGGAGGGAATGTGGATTTTGCAGTATCCTTCCCCTGCCACACCCACCAAGCCACACCCACAGAACCGGTAGTAAAAAAAATTGGATTTCATCACTGACACATACTCTTAGGGAGGGAGAGTGAGATGGAGAGGGGGAGAGAGGGGGAGGGGAGGGAGGGAGGGGGAGAGAGAGGGAGAGAGTGTGGGAGAAGGGGGAGGGAGTGTGGGAGAGGGGGGAGGGAGAGAGGGAGGATCTGGTTTCTATGAAGCCTAGTCACAATTCCTGATTTCTAGCTTGGCCCTATCTACTTGTAAAAAGCTTGGTTTAAAATGACCCCTCCCTTTGAGGCAGTGGTGAAATTCACATTTTTTTGAGTAGTTTGGAGAACCGGCAAATACCACCTCTGGCTGGCCCCAGAGTGGGATGGGAATGGAGATTTTGCAATATCCTTCCCCAAGGACAGGGGTGGGAATGGAGATTTTGCAGTAACCTTCCCCTGCCACACCCACCAAGCCGCACCCACAGAACCTATAGTAAAAAAAATGTGGATTTCACCACTGTCACGTGACCACAGGGATCTGCAACGGTCATAACCGGTCATAAGTCATATTTTCAGTGCTGTTGTAACTTTGAACAGCCGCTAAAGGAATAGTTTTAAATCGAGGATTTCGGTTGAAATACAAAATGCATTTCATTTTGACTTTTGTCCTTTAACAGGGGAACCTCCAAGAACCCCAGCTTCTGCATTTTCAATAGAAAACAAAAGGAAACCTAGAAAGACATCAAATTCTTGTTGATCATTAGGCTTTTAAATGAAATGTTTCATTAAAGAGCAGGCGGGCTTCAGGAGACTGCAACTCCCTTATTAGAAAATTCTTAAGCAGCTGATTTTATGTGATGAATCAATTAATCTTGATTAAATCTGCATATGAAAGATGACAAAAAATGCATTCTCTGCCACATCAGGACAGAAGAGTCAGCCAGAAGGCGAAAGTACCTTTTTCGATGATACACTTTGCAGAATCTGTAAGTACCACGATTAAGAACAGTTTACCAAAAAAAAAATAATAATAATTAATCAATTGGGGCATACTTTAAGAAAAATGCAGAGGCTGCAATTCTTCAGCCAGAATTTTTTTTGATTAAGTTCCATTGCATACTTTATTTCTAAGTCCATAAGAATAAGATAGTAAATGCCAATCATTTCATCTTTCTCCCAATTAATCAATTAAATGGTCTGGCTATTTTAATCAATAATAATGTTTTTTTTATTTAGGCATTTCTCAGAGCCCAATTGTTATCAATCAGAATTTTTGAAAGTTTTAGGAATTAGTCCTCAACTTACGACCACAATTGAGCCAAAAATGTATATTGTTAAGTGAGACTGATGTTAAGTGATTTTTTCCCTGTTTTACGACCTTTTTGCCACAGGGGTTAAGTGAATCACTACAGCTGTTAAGTTAGTAACACGGTTGTTAAGTGAATCTGGCTTCCCCATTGACTTTGCTTGTGAGAAGGTTGAAAAAGATGATCACGTGATCCTAGGATACTGCAACCGTCGTAAATAGGAGTCACTTGCCGAGCATCTGAATTTTGATCACGTGACTATGGGGATGCTGAAATTATCGTAAATGTGAAAAATGGTTAGAAGTCACATTTTTCAGTGCTGTTGCAACTTCAAATGCTCCCTAAATGAATGGACTGTACTCCTTCGAACATTCCCAATTCTGGGAACAAATAATTAAATCTATCAAAAAACCCTAGGCTGCATTTGTACTTGAAGAAGTGTTAGCACAGATGCAAATTTGGAGAATGTGCCAAGAAGCAGGTTAAACTCTGCAGGTTAAAAGTCCTTTTTATTAGCAGAGGGAACAAGGTTAGCATTTCTTCTCCACAAATGGCATTCATAGGGAGCTATATATTGGAGCAAAATAAGAATGAATCAGAGATTTAAGATATGTTATTTCCCACTCGTAACAGGATAACTAGAAAAGGATGAAAAAGAAAATGTTGTTTTTCCTTTAAAACCAAAAAGGATGAACAAAGGTTTTTTTCATTGCAAAATTAACTCTTACTCATTACAGGCATTTTTTAAAATTTAGAATCTTCCATTTGGTCCCTTAATGATGGACTACAACTAGGGCAGGAGCTAAGAATCACTCAACAGAATCAGTTGTGGAAAGTCCTAATCTATATGTCTGTAGGATCCTTTCATATCACACCATGAGTTGATGTGAACATCAGCAGAGACAACCTCGAATTGTACTGATGAGGTGATTATAGAGTTCAAAATGTAATCCCATCAATTTCCCAGTTCCATCTCCTGAATCCATCTCCTGTACCCATAGTAGAGATTTAGTGGTATTTTTCTGGGGTGGGGAGGGCAGTGTCCCACCCATAAAACCTTCTGCTTGGTTGTTTGTCTGGTATTAATCCCTGCTTATCTATGGTACTTACTTACTGTTTATCCCTGCTTATCTATTAACACCAGACAAACAGTCAAATAGAAAACAATACATGCATTCTGCGGCCCATCCCTATCGGGAATAAATACTCACTTAAGAAGCTTACATCACTTACGTCGTTTAGGCCCTGCCCCTGATTCCTCCACCTGGTAAACAGAGAGCCTGTTGATGCCTCCACAGATGGTCCCTTTCTCCCCTTTGCACTCATTGTTGCACTCTTCCTGCTTTGCAATATTCACTGGCAGTTGGTTTCCACAATAGCATTCTGCTCCATATTCCAAGCCGGCATATTTATAAGCCCTGGGCAAAACCAAAAAGAAAATTCTTCTTTTATCATCATTGAAACATATACCAAAGACAAATATGGAGTGATGTTCAAAAGGAGAGTGGGGGGAGGGAGATCTTGGGAAATGGTGGTGGAGGAAATCAAGGGGAAATGGAAAGGAGAGAAGTTGAAGAAGGAAAGGTAGAGACTTCCAAGGACTCTTTGTAAAGCCCTATAAAGGCCACACTTGGAAGACTGCATCCAGTTTTGGTCACCACATTATAAAAAAGATGTTGAGACTCTGGAAAGAGTGCAGAGAAGAACAAAGATGATTAAGGGCGTGGATACAAAAACATGTGAATGGTTGCAGGAGTTGGGTATGTCTAGTCTAGGGAAAAGAAGGACTAATAGCAGTGCGGGGGCTACCACAAAGAGGAGGGGATCAACCTATTTTCCAGAGAACCAGAAGGCAAGACAAGAAACAATGGAAGGAAACTAATCAGGGAGAGAAGCAACCTAGAATTAAGGAGAAACTTCCTAACAGGGAGAACAATTAACCAGTGGAAGAGCTTGCCTTCAGAAATTGTGGGTACTCCATCACTGGAGGTTTTAAGAAGAGACAGGAAAGCCACTTGTATGAAATGGGATAGTGTCTCCTGCTTGAGCAAGGGGTTGGACTAGAAGACTTCCCAAATCTCTTCCAATTCTGTTATTCTATTATTCTGACTTTGCTGGATCAGCCCAAGGACCATCTAGTCCAGCATTGTTTGTCAGACAGTGACCAAACTTGCAAAAAGACATTGGGAAGGGCTTTGATGGCTCAGTCACACATTTTGATGCTGTTGACTCAATGCTGCTGTGTAATAGAATACAGAACATAGAATCCTAGGGCTGGAAGAGGTCTTTGTCCAACCTTCTCCTCAAGGAGACCTTATATCATCCTGGTCAAATAGTTATCCAGTCTATATAGTATTTATAGTATAATAGAGGTATAGTGTATAGTTGTTGTGGCTCGCCAGTGGCCAGCAGAACTGGCAGCAGATTCAGACAGTGAGGAGGTTGGGGAGGAACGTGGGCCAGTCCTGGAGCTTGGGGAAGGCTCGGACGATGGCTCTGAGTCAGAAGCAGAGAGGGGGCCAAGACCATCTGGTAGTTCTTTGCTACCTCCAGAGTCTCCGGAGTCTGACATCAGCGAGGCAGAAGAACAGCGTGAGCCTGTTCCCAGTGTACACATGCGCAGAGCTGCCAGGAGACAGGATCAATTAAGGAAAGAGGGTCAACTTGGGAGTAAGGCTTGGAGATGATTGACCCCTCCCATAAAACATAAAAGAGAAGCGAACGGGACGTGAGCTTTTGCAGGAAGCAGTTAGTTCATCTGGTCGGTAAAAGCTCTGGAAAAGCTCTGTTTGACTCTGTGCTAAGTTTGGCCTTGCCCTGCATATGGCAATTAGTTCTCTGGCAGCATTCCAAGGGAGATAAGGTGAGTGTTTGTAAACACTCCCCTGAAAGACTGTTTGAGAAGCCTTTCAGACTAGGAATGACAATAATTCACAGCTGTTTGAATTAAAGAGGTTTGCTGGGACTACGTTTGTGCTGTTTACTTTCTAAGGAAGCATAGTCAGAACAGATTGAAGCTGACCTGACCGAAGCCATGTTGGAGCTTCAGTGTTATCACACTGGAGCTGAGGGATAGGGAGGGAGGAATAGAAATAGTTGGGGTTTTGTAGCCAAAACAAAATACTTTCTCCTGGGAACCAAGGACATTCTCACACCTGGTGTGTGTGTGTGTGTGTGTGAGAGGGAGAGAGAGACAGGAGGAGTAGTAATGTTACCAGGCAACTGAAGAGTACCTTGATAGGACCGTGTGACTGACTGTTTGGGGAAGGGGAAAAAACTTTTACTTTTAATTAGGTGAAAACTGCAGGAATCTTCAGAGCCGGTTTTCACCAGAACTGTGCCAATAAGATATACCCAATAAAACTATTCTTTGAGGAATCTACCTGCCTTGGAGTTTTGCTTGCTATGGGTATATTACTTGGAACCCTGACATATAGTATATTTGGGGATAATCTTGGCAGACAGAAGCAAGATCTGCAGACAAATCAAACAAGCAGCTGCTAAGCCCACAGAAGGAGTTGAGGTGTGGCAAATGTCTCAGAAGGGAACCCTCTCTAGTTTCTTCAGTTGTAAAGGTGAGGGGGAGAAAGATGTGCTTTCAAATTTGGATATCAGCCTTGTGAGGTAGTTTAAACAATAAGCACATCTATAAATACTATCTTTATTGTAAGGCTACATTAATAGAATTTTTGCAAGAATGAAAGTACATCTCTCTCCCCTCACCTTCACAGTCCAACAAACTAGGGAGTCCCTTTTGAGACATTTGCCATGCTCCCATTCCTTCTGTGGACTCAGCTGCCTCTTATCTGATGGTACTCCTGGCTGTGGCTTCTTTTGTCTCCCAAGGTCATTCTCACTGTTCTGACCCAGCCTTTGCAGAAGCAAGAAAAAGACTCCTTGTCACAAAAAAAACCCTCTTTATTTACCTCTTGTGAATTAATGGCATTCACCCACCGAAAAGTCCGGGCAAGAGTCCTTCAAGGAGTTAACTGCAGTACAGACTTTATCAGTTCCTTGCGATAATTTCAAGGCCGTGAGCTCCCAGCTGAAAGGCTGCAAATTAAGTTCTGGCAAGCAGTCTTTGTAGCACGAAACACAATGGGCAAAATCTTCAGAAATACGAACTGTTGTCTCCCACGACAACTCTTCCTTCTATTTATTCCCCAGCCAGGGAGGGGCCATTCAGCACCCATGTGTGCTTTGCTTCCCAAGTTGACTCCTTGTCCTCCATTGCTCACTCCTAACTGCTCTGTGCATACGTGCATCTGGAACAGGCTCCAGCTGTTCTTCCTCCTCACTCATCTCAGCCTCCAAAGGCAGCTGCTTCTCCAGTGGCTGGGAAATGTTGGACGGCCCTGGCTCTATCTCTGCATCCGACGCAGAGCATCCATCAGAGCCTTCCCCAGAGTCCAGCACTGACCCAAGTTCCTCCACTACCTCCCCATCATCCGAGTCTGTTGCCAGCTCAGCTGGCAGCTGGCGGGCCACAACACGCACATACCATTTCATGTTGAGTCAATATATATAAAATAAGGACCAATTCATGTTAAGACTGATTTGGCTATTCCTGTTATGGAGACTTTAGGAGCAACAGCATGCAGAAGAAATAAAATACTTTTTTTTCTTATTTTTTTTACCTCTCAGCACAGGCTTCTTGGCAATGGGAAATTGTCATTTTTCTCAAGTCATAGAACACGGCTCCTTTCAACGTCCTTTTTCTTGAGTCGTCGCCAAAGCAGCCAATATAAGTGCCTTGAGCATATGAAAATACAACGGACAGTTAGAAAGAATCTTGAGAATAGAACTGAATACCAAAAAAAACAAAAAAACAAAAAACCCTAGCATTCTCCTTTTAAAGAATAGCCTTGTATTCCTCTCCTATAATAGCTGTAGACTCATATTCTGCCAAGAAGAACAAATAAAATATGATTAAGAACTAAACTTTAGAGCGCTCCATGGCTTAGGACCTGGTTATCTACGAGACCGCCTGCTGCCACCAGTAGCCTCCCACCGGCCGGTACGCTCTCATAGAGAGGGGCTCCTCCGGGTGCCATTGGTCAAACAATGTCAACTGGTGGCCCCCAGGGGGAGAGCCTTCTCTGTGGGGGCACCTACTATCTGGAATGAGCTCCCCCCGGAGATACGGAGGATCCCGGATCTACGCATCTTCCGCCGCGCTCTTAAAACCTTTTTATTCTATCAGGCTGGCCTGGCCTAATTTTTCCCTTTTTTCCCCTTCATAAACTTCATGTAAGAAAACATATAGCATTTTTATTAGTAATCCTTGGCTCACAACCATTCATTTAGTAACCATTCGAAGTTACAACGGCACTGAAAAAAGTGACTTATGACCATTTTTTAAACTTATGACCATTGTAGCATCCCAATACACTGTTTCCCCCAAAATAAGACATCCTCTGATAATAAGCCCAATCAGGCTTTTGAGTGCGTGGCAATAAGGCCAAGCACTTATTTGAGGGTTCAAAAAAAATAAAATAAGACAGGGTCTTATTTTCGGGGAAAAACACGGTAGTCTCATAATCAAATTTGAGAGGCTTGGCAACTGACTCATATTTATGACAGCTGCAGTGTCCCAGGGTCATGTGATCCCCTTTTGTGACCTTCTGACAAGCAAATTCAATGGGGAAGCGAGATTTGCTTAACAACAACTCCCGTGATTCATATAACAAATGTGGGAAGAAGAAGAGTGCAGAGAAGAGCAACAAAGATGATGAGGGGACTGGAGGCTAAAATGTATAAGAACGGTTGCAGGAACTGGGTATGTCTAGTTTAATGAAAAGAAGGACTAGGGGAGACATGATAGCAGTGTTCCAATATCTCAGGAGTTGCCACAAAGAAGTGGGAGTCAAACTATTCTCCAAAGCACCTGAGGGCAGGACAAAAAGCAATGGGTGGGAACTAATCAAGGAGAGAAGCAACCTAGAACTAAGGAGAAATTTCCTGATTTTAAAATAATTAACCAGTGGAACAACTTGCCACCAGAAGTTGTGAATTCTCGAACACTGGAAATTTTAAAGAAGAGATTGGACAACCATTTGTCTGAAGTGGTGTAGGGCCGTGATGGCAAACCTATGGAATGCGTGCCACAGGTGGCACATGTAGCCATATTGGTGGGCACGTGAGCTCAGCTCCGCCGGCCTTCTGGGCCCACTGGAAGCTGGCAAACAGGCCGTTTCTGACCTCCAGAGGGCCTCCAGGGATGGGGTGGGGAAAGCTGTTTTCGCCCTTTCCAGACTCCTGGAAAAGCTCTGGAGCCTGGGGAGAGAGAAAACAGGCCTACCGGGCCATCACATGCCAAAAGCACAGGGAGCAAGGGGGGGGGGGTGTCACATGTGCATGCGCATAGAATTATGGGTTTGGACACGCATGTGCGTGAAACCCCCTCCTCCCTCCGCTCCTGGCACGCAATGGCAAAAAGGTTAGCCATCACTGGTATAGGGTTTCTTGCCTGAGCAGGGAGTTGGACTAGAAGACCTCCAAGGTTACTTCCAATTCTGTTATTCTACTCTTGTCAACTTGCAAAGCTTTCAAGTTGCCATGAGCAAGGAGGAGGGAGAACTGAAGTGAATTCCATACATTTTTTCTGACCGCAATCAGAAGGAGGGTGTTAGGTTTCATAGCCAGCCAAAGTGGTTAATTGGAGAATGTGATTTATGACATGGCCAGAGAGGAGGGGAGAGACAGGGTCACAGGGGAACGTAAATCTACGTGGGATCAGTCCTAACTGCATCCGAGTATTGCCGGAATGTTGCTCCTAATAAATGACCGTATTTCCTTTTCTATTGTAAAGCGCCATTGTGACTTTGAGCAGCTGCTAAATGAATTGTTGTAAGTTGAGGGCTAACTACTGTATATTTCATTTTTGTTCAAAAGCTATGACCATTTACTGTACAATCAACTTTCTCACTTTCCCCCATAAAGGTTGATTGGAATGTTTATGAAACGTCTCATGCCAGTTGCAAACCATTATTATTCATTCCCTGATTCTAGTCAGACTTTAAAGCACACCTGATTGGAGAAATGAGCCAACCCAGATTTTGTATTAATCAGAGAAACAAGAAAAAAAAAAAAAGACCAGAACCAGGACTAGAAAGCAAAAGTGATATAATTTATTCTGGCATTATTAAGGCATGTTTCCTGCTTTTCCCTGACTTCGACATCCTACTTGGAAAATCTTCAAGCAATGCGACATTTATTTAAAACCAATCTTCCTTCATTCTCCGCACTGACCCCCTTCCTTCTGTAATGCAAAATTAAAATGAAACTATCACGTTTGCATCTCCTTGATAAAGCTTCTGAATTCAATCTTGCAAACTGTCAGGCAAAGGTAGAGAGAAGAAGATGGGGGGGGAGGCATACGTGGAGAAATGAAGACTAGCCATTGATCTGATTTCTTGTGAAAGGACATGAAAATGATTTTTAATTATGTACGACCTACGAAATTGCAACAGGAACATTTAGGCTGGTGCGGGGGGAAAAATCACCTTTTGGTTAGCGTGTGGCACAGTGGTGAAATCCAAATGTTTTTACTACCGGTTCTGTGGGCATGGCTTTGTGGGTGTGGCTTTGTGGGCGTGGCAGGGGAAGGATACTGCAAAATCTCCATTCTCACCCCACTCCAGGGGAAGGATACTGCAAAATCCCCATTCCTCCCCACTCCTGGGGGAAGGATAATGCAAAATCTCCATTCCCATCCCACTCTGGGGTCAGCCAGAGGTGGTATTTGCCCGTTCTCCAAACTGCTCAAAATTTCCGCTACTGGTTCTCCAGAACCTGTCGGAACCTGCTGGATTTCACCCCTGGTGTGGCAGCAGCCGTGGCCATTGATCAGCTGACATTTTCTGTAAGGCTTTCCGAACGAAATACATGTGCATTACAGCAGAGGAGGGATTCATCTGGTTATGTCCAGTTTGGGCGAATCGGTAGTGGCAACTGCAGGAGGCTCCACCCACCCGCCCGGATGTAATGCGCAAGCACTGTGCATACACGTACTCACATTTGCGAACCAGTAGGGAAGATAAGTGAATCCCACCTCTGCATTACAGGTAGTCCTCGTCTTACAACCATTCATTTAGTCACCATTCGAAGTTACAGCGACACTGGGAAAAAGTGACTAATGACCGCTTTTCACCCTTATGGCCCCTGCAGCATCTCCGTGGTCATGCGATCAAAATTCAGACGTTCAGCAACCGACTCATATTTATGACGGTTGCAATGTCCTGGGCTTGTGGGATCACCTTTTGCCGCCTTCTGACAAGCCAAGTCAATGGGGAAGCCAGATTCACTTAACAGCAGGTTACTAACTTCACAACTGCAGTGATTCACTTAAGAACTGTGGCAAGCAAGGTCGTAAAAGGGGGCAAACCTCACTTAACAAATGTCTCTCTCTCTTAGCAACAGAAATTTTGGACTCAGTTGTGGTCGTAAGTTGACGACGACCTATATTACAGCACTCTATCACATCAACTACAAAAGTGTAGAACTCATAAATATCTCCTTTTCATTTAACATGTATTGTAAAAGCTTTGGAAATGGATTGGTTGACGGTTGGTAAAGTCTCTTTTCTCATAATAGCTAGCTGCCTTCTTGTGTTTCTTAGAAATCTTTTCAACTGCATGTGTTATCCTACACAAAATCTGACAGCGACACAAACGTGCCCAGCGCTCTCTAAAAAGCAGAGCTAAATTTTATCTGATTGATTTGAATCATGGCAAGATAAAAGACAGGCAAGGAAATCTGAATCACAAGAGTTCTGATGCAAAAGGAAACCACCACACAATGTGAACATAACAGAGAATAATAGTAATAAAAAAAGATACTGAACGTCACCAGAGAATTTTACTTGTGTGTGCATTTGTGGGTAAAAATTATTACTGACTCTTTGCCCCCTTTCCATGCACACGCCTTGGTGAACAATTTCATTTCCACCAATGAAGGATTCACGCAATGTAGTTGAATTATTTCTGCAACAAGGACACGTTACAGAATTATCCTTCCACTCCCCCACCATCCAGGCAGAGCTGAAGAAGCTTCTTGGAGGAGAAGCAAAACGTCTTCAAAGAAAAACCAGAAAGTCCAGTTGCCTCTTGAAAAAGCATCTTTGGGACAACCAGAACCTGGATGACTGAGAGTCTCCGTAGACACACATTACGGAAGTTTCTAGGTCATTGTATTTCAAACTTGACAAGTTTAAGATGGGTGGACTTCAACTCCTAGAATTCCTCAGCCAGCCTGGATTTCTCCAAACAAAACCCAGTACTGTAATCCAGCAGTCCTCAACTTTTTAGGTGCCAGGGACTGGTTCCATGGAGGGCGTTTTTTTTCCTTGGATCAGGGGTGTGTGGTTTCACCTGCTGCCTGGATCCCGTGTGTGTGCAGATGGCCCAGTTCCTGGTGGGCCAAAGACCAGTGCCGGGCCATAGCCTGGTGGTTGGGGACCTCTGCTCTAATCCAGATATCTTGAAATTGCTAAATTTTGAAAAGCACTGTTCTAGGTAGAAGAACAGTGACTTACCTTGACTTACAATCATTCATTTAACAAGGTTTGACGTTAGAACAGCACTGAAAACCAGTTCTTGCACTTACGACTGTTGCAATGTCCCCATGGTCTTGTGATCAAAATTCAAATGCTTGGCAACTGGCATGTACTTATGCCTGTTTTGCGGCATCCTGGGGTCATGTGATCACCATTTGTGACCTTCCCCTGGGCTTCCGACAAACAAGTCAATGGGGAAGCTGGATTCATTTAACAACCCCATCTCACAGCCATGGAAGCTGCCGTCCCACTTGTGGTTGAAAGTTGAGGACTACCTACATTTCTCTTATCTCAGTCAGAGTACTTTAAAACAGGGAAAAGATATTTGAAGAGAGATCAATATTTGTTTTCTGTTTCATGTTGTCATTTAATTATTTATTTCGCATCAAAACAACCTGCAAATCCTGCCTGGTTTATCCTATTTTCTCTTGCTTTAAAGAAGAGTGAAGTAGAAAGAATTGTATATATGAATGGTATATATCCGTGATGGCGAATCTGTGGGCACGCGAGCATTGCCCTAGCTCAGCTCCAGCGCGCATGTGCGCACCGACCAGCTGATTTTCACAAAACAAGGCAATTCACTCGTGCGCGCTGTCCACACATATATGCAACGTTAAAACAACATGGCAATTCACTAGTGTGGGCCATCCACATGTGTGTACAGCGCCAAAAACACAGCGATATAGGACGGGATTGCACCTGGGTGGGTGGGCACGCCCACCTGCAGGTAACTAATACCAGTTCGCCCAAACCGGTCCAAACCAGCTAAATACCACCTCTGGTCAACCTCCCTACTGATGATCCCAACCAAAGCAAGCACACACTCAAGACCTGCCAATGTCTCAGTGCAAAACTTTGCTGGGTGCATCATTTTGGCACTATCAAAGGCAAAACCAGCTCTGCCAAATTCCCGCGCAAACCCACTGTGGGAAGAAATATTCATCTAGTTCAGTTGCAAGCTGGGAGGAAGGCACTGAAAATAAAATGGAAGCTGGAGGCTGATTGGAAAGAAGGTCCATTTATTGATGAAGCAGAACCACCAGGGTTTGTGGTTCTGGGCAGCTGACAAAATGGAGTTGAGAGTGGGTGGTTTTTATACCTTCTTTTGGGTTTTGCACTTGAGCTTTCTGTTCCTGTGCAAGAACATGTTTTCTATTGGCTGTTGTCAGATTCCTATGGGGTCATGTAGGGGTTATGTAGGGGTCATAGCTGGCTCTACAAGCAAAAGAGGAAATGCAAATCCTAGGCCCATGATGGCGAACCTATGGCACGCATGCCACAGGTGGCACACAGAGCCATATCTGTGGGCACGCAAGAACTACCTTAGCTCAGCTCCAGCTGATTTTCAGGCCTTTTGGGCCCACCAGAAGTCAGGAAACGGGCTGTTTCCGGCCTCTGGAGGCCCTCCAGGGAAGGGGGGAAGGCAGTTTTCACTCTCGCCAGGCTCCTAGAAAGCCTGGGGAGGGTAAAAAACAGGTCTTCCGGTCACACTGGAAGTCAGGAAACGGCCCGTTTCTGGCCTCTGGAGGGCCTTGGGGGTTGGGGAAGGCCATTTTCGCCCTCCCTAGGCTCCAAGAAAGCCTCTGGAGCCTGGGGAGAGTGAAAATGGGCCTTCCAGTCCCACCGTGCCATCACGTGTCAAAAGCGGGGGTCATGCAGTGGGGTCGCGCGTGCATGCACAGGGGGCCGCATTGAATTATGGGTGTGGACACGCATGCACGCGACCCCCCCATGTGACACCACCACCACCACCACCCCGCTTTTGGCACGCAATGGCAAAAAGGTTAGTTATCACTGTCCTAGGCACTTGTCTGAGCTAATTTGGTCAACCTCTGGCTTATTGTTTATCTGAGCTCCCAGGTTTGAAGTTTGGACTGCTCTGGGGGTGGTGCAATCAAGGGGCTTGGACTGCTCTGGGCTGCTTCTTATCCTACCATTCTGCCTTTATTTCAAAATATCCTGTCTTGAATGGATTACCAAATCTGCATTTCTAAAAGCTCACTGTCTGCTTGGGGGCAGGGAGACTTGGGCTGCTTCCTGCCTCTAAAAACATGTTTCTCCATTTCTCATTTAGGGAAATATAATATTCTGCCTTTTTCAATATTCCTCAAAGTATTTCCTTCTTGTAGGAGAGGGGAGCTTCCCACACCACATAGTACAAATTGAATCTCCCCCTCCCCCTATTAGCACAGGTCACATTGTCCAATTGAGTGTTATTGTATTGTTATGAGAAATAATCTCTGGGTTTGGCTAACACCTGCAGATGTGTCCTTGAATCTCACAGCTCTCCTCCTCAAAAGTCTGGAGCCTGCATTTCCTTCTCACCCTTCCCTCCTCCCTTGTTCTTTGGCAAGCCAAGAAGCGATAATGGTTGCAACATCATAAGCACACTTTGGAACTTGACACCTGGCTTCTAACAAATCAAGCCATCATAGAATCAACCAGTTAGATGAAATCTGGGATAATTGTTTAGTTCAACAGCCTGAATGGCTGGCTGGAGAATTCTGGGAGTTGAAGTCCACACGTCTTAAAAGTTTGCCAAGGTTAGATACTCCTGGTGTAAAGCAACATTAACAGATTGCTTATATCACGGGTGTCAAGCTCGTGGCATCACGTTGCCATCATGTGAGGTATCGTAACATTTCCCCTCTTTATGGAGCTGGGGTGGGCATGTGACGTATCCATCCCGCAGGTCACCAGTTTGACATCCCTGGCTTATATCTTCCCCCAAGTCAGTTCTGTGTTCCTTTACAGCAGCGGTGTCAAACTTGCGGCCCATGGGCTTGATGCGTCACGGACTGGCCACGCCCACACCCGATTTAGTGAAGAGGGAAGAAGTTGGGATACGTCATGTGATGACGCCGTGACAACGCGAGTTTGGCACCCCTGCTTTACAGGGAACAGAATCAAGAAATTCAAGATGGCAGCTTTGAATAATTACAGCTACCATCCTAACTTTTTCTGACATACATCACATCCACAAACACTTCTATACACAAGCTTTTTAGACTTAAATGGAGGCTCTGCTTTCTTCTGGTTTTTTTCCCCTCCATTATTTCCCGTCCTGCGTTCAGTCTCTGAATGAGAGCTTTTCACAGATGGATCCAAAATAAATCATTCAACCTTCAGCCTATTTTTTTTTTCTTTTTGGCTAAAAATAGCCAATAGAATCTACATCACTCTCCTTTTTGGATGAAAAAAAAAAAAGAGAGAGTAGAGAAGAGAAAAAAATCAGCGAAGTAGGAGGAAATGCTAGAACTCCTGAATTAAGATGTTGAGACAAGGTGAATGTTATGTTTCTTCTAAAGAGGTGAACATTGGCGCTTTCCAAACATGCAATTAGGAAGTTCACAAGCTGTGAACAGACACCCACAATAAGCTGCTAAGAAGGTGGGAGTTTCTCTTTCTGAGCTCCATTTCACAGGTTTGGAGAGGGTTTTTTTTTTTTTCATCCTTTGCAGCTGCACGTTCAAAGCCATCTGGGCTTCCTCAGGTTGTTGTTGCATTGTGAGATAGATAGAATATTGTGGTTTAACCTCTTTTCCTCCTGCTGTCAACTCTGGAGTGAATCTGGCTGAAGCTATCTTCTGCTGCCACAGAGTTGCCACAAACTCTGAGAGGGGGAAAGGAAGTGGAAGTTGACAGACTGGCAAACAGTCAAAACAAAGAGTTTTCCTGTGGGAACCAAGGTCATCCTAACAGGTGGCAATTGAAGGAAGAGAGGAGGGACCAAGCAGCCTGCCAACTACAGTGACATTTGGGGAGGGAACTATTTATTATTTTAATTAGTCTAAAACTGCAGGAACTTTTTAGAGTTCGTTTTCACTGGCTGTGCCAATATGATGTTTTCAATAAACACGTTCTTTGAGGAATCTACCTGCCTCAGAGTCCTACTTTTGGATGTGTTACTCAGAATACTGACACCTGTTTTATGTAACCATTTTTAATTAAGGTGACAGGCACTTCTTGACATATGACCAAAATTGTGCCCAATATTTTGGTTGCTAAGCAAGACAATTGTTAAGTGAGTTTTGCCCCATTTTGAGACCTTTCTTGTCACAGGTGTTAAGTGAATCACTGCAGTTGTTCGGTTAGTAACACAAATGCAGTATTGCAGGCTAACTCTGCCGACTCCCAGCAGTTCAATCCTCACCGGCTCAAAGTTGACTCAGCCTTCCATCCTTCTGAGGTCAGTAAACTGAGGACCCAGATTGTTGGGGGCAATATGCTGACTCTGTAAACTGCTTAGAGAGGGCTGTAAAGCACTGTGAAGTGGTATATAAGTCCGAATTTTGATCACATAACCATGGGGGTGCTACAACAGTCATAAGTGTAAAAATGGTCACAAGTCATTTTTTTGAATGATGTTGTAACTTTGAATGGTCACTAAATGAATGGTTGTAGATAAAGGACTATCTGTAATATTACAAAAGGCTTCTTAAGGCTTTTGTGTTAAGGCCTGCTCTGATATTTTGAGCCTCATCTTCTGACTACCCTTAGTGCTCACAGAGATGCTCACATCTCTAATGAGCCGTGGTGGCGCAGTGGTTAGAGTTTAGTACTGCAGGCTACTTCTGCTGACTGCCGGCTGCTTGGAATTTGGCAAATTGAATCTCACTAGGCTCAATGTTGATTCAGCCTTCCATCCTTCCGAGGTGGGTCAAATGAGGATCCACATTGTTGGAGAGGGCAATATGCTAACTTTTCCCTCTGGCTCACCTAGGAAGCAATAAGTGACCAATAAGAAAAGCTAAACAGAGTTGGTGTAGAAGATGACCAGGCTGAGCACGAGGTATGTCATAAGTCATGAATCCCTGCGTGCCCACAAGAGATTTAAGTTCAGCCCACCTTGAATTCCTTCTACTCTTATCTCCTGCCAATTTTCCTAGGCCATTAATACAGATCCTTGTAGACAGCTTACATTTACAATAAATCTTTAAGGCAGTAGCAATAGTACTTGGACTTATATACCACTTCAGAGTGTTTTACAGCTCTCTCTAAGCAGTTTACAGTGTCAGCCTCTTGCCCCCCAAAATCTGGGTCCTCATTTTACTGACCTCGGAAGGATGGAAGGCTGAGTCAACCTTGAGCTGGTGAGAATCGAACTGCTGGCAGTTGGCAGAATTAGTCTGCCATATTGCATTCTAACCACTGTGCCACCACAGCTCTCATTTGTACCCATTTGAACTGTCTGGATCTCCTGATTTTCTTGGTGCTTCACAGTTGGGATTGGTTAATGCTGGGATGAGAGACCACCAGGAAATGACCAAGCTGTTGCCTAACTTGGGAAATAGAGGGGGGTGGGAATTCTGGAGGAAAGCAATTGCAATCCATGTTTCTATTACGGCTAAAGATAGTGCATAGATAGGCAACCACTGCAGGGGGGTATTCAAAAGAGGCAAGATGTGAGCGTGACAGCACAATCAAGACCCCATCTTCTACATGCATGTAACAACAATGAACATGCCAAAGAGGCAACGTTTCAATCACACTCATCTGATTGCCTGTTTGAATCATTAGATTTAATTAGATTAGATTAGATTTCACATACTCAACAATATTTTGCCTCACCCCGTTGCCATGTTTGAGCCTTGGGCATTATCCCTCGTTGCCAATTGTCACACAACAGGCATTTCCAGGAATGTCCATTCACTCACTCATATATATTAGTCATTTCATAAAGGGCATTTCTCTGAATGGGTATTCATTTATTCATGTATTAATTCATTAATTCATTCATATATGTATTAGTCAATTCATAAAAGGCACTTCTTTGAATGGGCATTCATTCATTCATTCATTCATTCATTCATTCATTCATTCATTCTAGTCAATTCATCTGGCTGCCCATCTTGGAGAAGGAAGAGATACAATGGAAAGTAGGTAAGGCTTTGACAAATGTATTTTATTTACTATCATTATTTCCTTAAGCTGTCAAGACAACCACAGATGGAGAAGACACATGCATTAAGCCTGGTGTGTGTGTGTGTGTGTCAAAATGAGACTGGTTCCCCATTCCCTAGACATCATTTCTCACCCTGGGTAGCTCTACAATGTAGTCTCCAACTCACAACGTGGTGGCTGGGGAATCCTGGGAGTTGAAGACCACACATCTATGATACAAAGCAGGGGTGGGTTCTAAATTTTTTACTACCGGTTCTGTGGGCGTGGCTTATTTTGTGGGCGTGGCTTGGTGGTGGGGTAATGTGACTGGGTGGGCGTGGCCAACTTTTTTTTTTTAACTTTTAAAAGCATTTTTTCTACACCCTTAAGAGGTTGCAGAAAAAAATGCTTTTAGAAGCCTCTGACGATCAGGCAACTCAGCTAGGATCACCAGAGGCTTTTAAAGGCATTTTTTTTCCTACAGCCTCTTCAGCTGAGGAGGTTGCAGAAAAAATGCTTTTAAAAGTAAAAAAAAAAAGTCTCTGATGAGGTGGGTGGGGTAAGCAAGCGGCCACCGGGCTGGGGACCGGTTCAGGGATGTGGCCAGCCAATGTTATTACCGGTTCTCCGAACTACTAGAAATTTTTACTATCGGTTCTTGTGAACCGGTGCGAACCAGGAGCAACCCACCACTGGTACAAAGGATAGGAAGGGAGAGAGAGAGGCAATTTTTCAAGAATTTGTTACTACAGGCTATCTCAATAAAATATAGTTCTAGTCATCTTGGGGAATCAATTTCCTGGTCTACCTACTTATAAGGTTGACCGGTTACTAACCATCATTTAACCTAGTTTATCTCACGGAGGTTTTGTGAAGGTAGAATAACAGATGGTGAATTATGAGCCAACCAAAGGAAATGTGAGTATAAATGAAATGATTTGCTCCTCTTGGGTTTCATGTCATCATCGATATCAACGTAGCAGCTATTACATATTAATTTAAATTGGGTACTTCGTTGATTTCTTGGTGGTGCTTTTTTAATATTTTCTACTTCGTGCTATTGTAAACTGCCTGGTGCACTTTGATAAGTAGAAAAGTGGGGAATTATTATTATTATTATTATTATTATTAGATACCTAGGATGCTGGCAGCAATCCGTATCAACCATTAGCACCAGTCAATGGTATTTGTGATGCATTTTTTAATGTTAGTTGACTGAGTTTCATGTTTAAGGAATAAAGTAAATAATAATAATAATAATATCACCCTAGATACTTCAAGGTATCTATGTCTCCTTTCAGAAATACTTCTGCAAAATCTAGTGCAAACTTCAAAACCAGATTTACCTTTGCTTTTGGAGGCGTGCTTCACTGTTTTTGCTCCAGAAGCCAGAACGGGTTCTTGGTCATTTACAAATCGGAGAAACCAACGCCTCCGTAACTGTCTCAATTCTGAATTTCTGGAGATCAACCATCGCGGTCCATCTTTCTGGTCCGGGTTGGATCCATACACTGTATGCATGTTCACAAGAAGCTTAGAAGTCAAGCGAGGCATCTGAACTGGTCTGCTCTCTGCATTTGCCTCACCTGGCAATGTCTCAGCGACTGGTAGGCCCTGATTCCTGGAGAACCCTCGGGAGCCTTGCTGCAGAACCATACGAGATCTCTGTAGAAGGAGAAGGCTACCAGCCATCAGATAAGCGGCTGTGAGGAAAAAGAGCAGAAACTGGGTCCTCCGAAGAAACTTTTGTGGTCTGAAAAAGGATCTGGCCATACCCTTCCTGGGAAACTGAGCCCTTCACGCCTTTAGAACAGCTTTGAAGCCACACCTTGGCTTCTCGCTACAGGCCCTCCCATGGGTTCGTCTGATCATCTTAGAACTTTGCCTGTCTCCAATATGCTTCCTTCTGCCATCACCGCTAGGCTAGTCGCCATAGTTCTCTGCACCGAGGGGGTTTCAGAAGACCAGAACATCCAGTCAACCGTTCACAAGCATCTTTCTCGATTGCAGCCCATCACACTTCAAAGACTAGGTTCCTCAGATCTGCAAGAAGAAAGCACAATCTGTTCAGTTCCGGTTTACCAATTTGTTCCTTCCTAATCCGTTCTATTCCTCTTTAGCTGAAACCCTAAATCTGTAATTTACCACAGTCTGTTTCTCTCTCAGTCGGTAAAACAATAATCCTTCAAAAATGCTGGATAAGACGCAGGGTGGGAGAGAAACAAAATAAGAGACTTTCAGCTGGTTGTGTAGCTCATTTTCCTTCTGCTTTCTCTGATTTTCAACCCGAGAAAGTTTGGGATGATAAAAACTTTTTGTTCTTTTGGCAGCTATGAACTCAGAAAGCTGACTGCCCAAGGAGCTGCTGATACAGATCTACAGAGAAATTATTGAGTCTGTCTGAATTATTGAGTTGCACTTCTATAACCATCTGGTTTGGCACAGCAACCAAACAGGGCAGGTATAGACTCCAACAGATAGTTAAAAAGTAAAGGTTCCCCTTGCACATATGTGCTAGTCGTTCCTGACTCTAGGGGGCGGTGCTCATCTCCATTTCAAAGCCAAAGAGCCAGCACTGTCCAAAGATGTCTCTGTGTTCATGTGGTTGGCATGACTCAACGCCAAAAGTGCACGGAATGCTGTTACCTTCCCACCAAAGGTGGTCCCTATTTTTCTACTTGCATTTTTTTTACATGCTTTCGAACTGCTAGGTTGGCAAAAGCTGGGACAAGTAACGGGAGCTCACCCCGTTACGTGGCACTAGGGATTCAAACCGCTGAACTGCCAACCTTTTGATTGATAAGCTCAGTGTCTTAGCCCCTGAGCCACCACGTCCCTCAACAGATAGTTAGGACTGCAGGAAAAAGAAAAATTGCAACCAGCCTGCCTTCCATTGAGGACCTGTATATTGCATGACTCAGAAAGGGGGGTTGAGAAAATATCTACATAGCCATCAAATCCTGGATATCAACTGTTTCAATTCCTCCCCTCGGGACTCCACTATAAGGCACTGCATACCAAAACAACAACAGACTTTTTCTCCCTTGTGCCATCACTCTGCTGAATACCTAATTACTACAGTATTGCCTTATGTCTAAGGATATTTAACCATGTACCCGGTGGCACAGTGGTTAGAGTGCAGTACTGCAGGCTACTTCTGCTGATCACTGGCTGGTTGACTCAGCCTTCCATCCTACCGAGGTGGGTAAAATGAGGACCCAGATTGTTGGGGGCAATATGCTGACTCTGTAAACCACTTAGAGAGGGCTGTAAAGCACTGTGAAGCGGTATATAAGTCTAAGTGCTATTGCTCTGCAGTAGGACTATATTACTATTATCCTTTTCCTATAGCCTTCTATTGATATCTTATAATTATATTACTTTATTGTTTGTATGTACACTGAGAGTTTATGTACCTGCGACAAATTTCTTGTGTGTCTAATCACATCTGGCCAATAAAGAATTCCAGTTCTGTTCTGTTCTGTTGTTCTACTCTACTCTACTCTACTCTACACTACTCTACTTTACTCTACTCTACTCTACTCTACACTACTCTACTTTACTCTACTCTACTCTACTTTACTCTACTCGGAATATTCTATTCTGTTCTATGATGTTTTGATTTCAGTGTCTAAAATGAAACCATGGAGAAATGGATTCAGACCCTATTTTAAAACTGGCTACATAACCTACTTTCAACCAAAATATCCTTGGATTTTGGGTGCGCCAGCCAAGGAAAAGTTAAAACTTAATTTAAATTAAAGCCTAATTAAAACTTAGTAAAAAATTAATTGAATAGAGTTGAAAGGATTGTTCCCCATGTATTTAACAATTATCCCCTTCTGGAACATTAAAATTACATCACTGCCAGTTGTTTCAGGAGCTCTGAACTGCAACCAAGTCTCAGATGGGGCTGTTGACTGTGTGTTCTTCTTTTAAAGCAAAGCAGCTAATTTGCATTCCCAGGATTCATAAATCAGAATATAGTTATCCATATTTCACATTCTTCCACATTTTCCATTTCACCTTTTCCTAGAAGAAAATGTGCACAAGCATATATATTTTAGGCAAATATTGATAAAAAG
This sequence comes from Arizona elegans, assembly GCA_022577455.1. Taxonomy (NCBI): domain Eukaryota; kingdom Metazoa; phylum Chordata; class Lepidosauria; order Squamata; family Colubridae; genus Arizona; species Arizona elegans. The sequence goes on from JAKOOJ010000017.1 coordinate 6,886,050, forward strand.
AGTGCTTTAGGGGAAATGCAAATTTTAGAAAGTAAATTTATGTTTAGAGATGTTCATACTATCTTTGAAAACTCTATGAAAAAGACCTTGTTTGACCTTATGTAATACTGACACAAACTGGAGCTAGATTGATTTATCTATTCCTAAAGTAGTAAATATGCCCTTGTGCCAAGCCTAGTTAATGATAATTGAATCCATATAATTTTCTTGGAAATAACATAGGTTTACCACTGCCTTTCTCTGGGCTGTTTTTCAAATTCCGGGACTAACCTATGGGGATTTTCGGATGGGTGCTCAGCCAATTACAAACTAAATCCAATTCTGCATAACTTCCTAAATCAACAAAATAAGTGCCCATAATCCCTACCAAAGGCATTTTTTAAAATACTTTTTTTTTCCTTTTATGGGATTTTTCCCGTGGTCTTGATTTTCAAGGAATAGTTTCTGAATGTTTATATCAGCTCCAATGATCAAATAAACTACCCAAAATCAATGTCAATGGAGATTCCCAGTCACCCAGGTGGTCATGGTTGTCCCAAAGGTGCTTTTTCAAGAGGCAACGGGATGTTCTGGTTTTTCTTTGAAGACATTTCGCTTCTCCTCCAAGAAGCTTCTTCAGCTCTGAAGAAGTGAAACGTCTCAAAAGAAAAGAAAAATCAGAAAGTCCAGTTACTTCTTGAAAAAGCACCTTTGGGATATCCACAATCAAACAGAGTACCAAAAGCTTGAGTGGCTTGTGATTAAAATAGAAAGACCCTGTCCAAATATATTCCAGACAATACATGTAATCCTTGATTTATAACCACAATTAGGATTGGAACTTCTGTCATTAAGCAAGGTGATTGTGAAGTGAGTCATGTCCCGATTTAATGACCTTTTTGCCATAGTTGTTCAGTGAATCATCATGGCTGTTAAGTGAATTGCCATGGTTGTTAAGTGAATCAGACAGTTGTTAAAAGAGCCTGGGCTCACCATTGACTATGCTTATTGGCAGCCAGCTGAGAAGGTCACAAATGAGGATCCTGGAATACTTCAACTGTCATACAAAATTGTATGACAAATTTGGAAACCTTTTGGAAAATTTCTAAAACTAGCTAATAACACCACTTTTTTTTTTTTTTTTTGGAGTAGTACCATAACATTATATATCAATGGAAAGATAATTTAATCAAGAATGTAATGCAATAACTTTTATGAAGGATTTGCTATTAGAATAGCAGTTATAGTATAAAGAAGAAAAGAGAAACACGTAGAAAAAATGAGATATACAAAAATTATCATGTCAGTTAATACTTAGTTGGGTAACCTTTAGCATGAATTACAGCCTTACGATGTCTTCCCATGGAGTGAACCAAGTCTTTTAGTTCTGCAGCTGTGATAATGTAAAACCAAGATTGAATGATAACTTCTATTAACTGGGTTTTATTGCTGGGTCACTTCTGACTAACAAGTTTCTTTAGTTTGCTCCATAGATTTTCAATTGGGTTAAGGTCTAGACTATTCCCAGGCCATTCCAGCAGTGGAATAGGATTATCTTGAAACTCAAAAAAAAAAAAGTGGTGTCATTAGCCATCAAACCTCAAAAATACACTTTTCCCAAAAGGTTTCCACAATTTTGGCCACCACTGTAAATACATTCTGGTTCCCAAGCACCCAAATTTTGATCACATGATCACAGAGATGCTGCAATGGTTGTAAGTATAAGGACCTCACCTGGAATACTGCATCCAGTTTTGGTCACCACAGTATACAAAAAAAGTTGAGACTCCAGAAAGAGTACAGAGAAGAGCAACAAGAAAGATTAGAGGCCTGGAGGTTAAAACATATGAAGAACCGTTGCAGGAATTGGGTATATCTAGTCTAGTGAAAAGAAGGACTAGGGGTGACACAACAACAGTGTTCCGATATTTGAGAGCCACAAAGAGGTTTGGGTGGGTTTCAACCTATTTTCCAAAGCACCAGAAGAAAAGACAAGAAGCAATGAATAGAAAATAATCAAGGAGAGAAGCATCCTAGAACTAAGGAGAAATTTCCTAACAGTGAGAACAATCAACCAGTAGAATGAATTGCCTCCAGAAGTTATGGGTGCTCCATCATTGGAGATTTTAAGAAGAGACTGGACAGCCACACATGTTTGAAATGGTACAGGCTTTCCTGTTTGAGCGGTGGGTTGGACTAGAAGACCTCCAAGGTCCCTTCCAACTGTTATTTTGTTCTGGTTTTTCAAATTTGGTGACTGAAAGATGTCTGGACTGCAACTTCCAAACTAAAGATGATGTTAAGAATGACTACTTAGTAGTAAAAGTTAATCCTTCATAGTGATTTTGAGCAGATAGCTTGTCAGATGCCATTTTACGTCCTTCATTTGAGATGTAGGTCAGACAGCTCTGCAACCAGATAAAGGGTTTAGAACAAATTTATGGAGAACAGTCTGCTTCCTTAGTAACCAGAGAAGCACCTCACATTTTTTTCCCTCCCTTATCATTTACAAACATATTTCCTCTCTGTGTATCCTACTTGCATCATACTGGTCTGTTTCTTTTGAAGATATATTTGATATATATATTCTTGCCACCTCACTCTGACCCTGAATCCAATGGCTCAGTGTTATTTACCAAGCTAAAAGCAGTCACTTAGGTCCTCGTCTTCTCCAATCTTCTGGGTTTTCTTGGTGAGATTTTCACCATTACAGGAAAGAAGTGACGATGGTGCCATGTTCAAGGAAGAAGGTGCAAAAATATGCAGAGTGTCAAGTTTCCGAAAGATGCCCTAATTAATTCATGAGCCATGAGCCAAATTTCAAAGGAAATATAGTCATTTATTAGGAGCACCATTCCAGCAATACTGGGATGCAGTTAGGACTAATCCTACGTAGATTTACGTTCCCCTATGACCCTGTCTCTTCCCTCCTCTCTGGCCATGTCATAGCCCAGGGGGGCTTTCTATCAGTTTCGCCTGATACGCCAGTTGCGCCCCTTTCTGGATCGGGACTCCCTATGCACGGTCACTCATGCCCTCGTTACTTCCCGCCTCGACTACTGCAACGCTCTCTACGTGGGGCTCCCCTTGAGGAGCACTCGGAGGCTCCAACTGGTGCAGAATGCGGCCGCGCGGGTACTTATGGGGGCGACATGGCGCTCCCATGTGACACCTCTCCTGCGCGAGCTGCATTGGCTTCCAGTGGTCTTCCGAGTGCGCTTCAAGGTGTTGGTCCTCATCTTCAAAGCGCTCCATGGCTTAGGACCCAGTTATTTACGAGACCACCTTCTGCCTCCGATAACCTCCCACCGGCCAACACGCTCCCACAGAGAGGGTCTCCTCAGGATGCCATCTGTCAGGCAATGTCGGCTGGCGACCCCCCGGGGAAGAGCCTTCTCTGTGGGGGCACCCGCCCTCTGCAATGAGCTACCCCCAGGGATACGACTAATCCCAGACCTCCGTACCTTCCGCCGGGCCCTGAAGACTTTTTTATTTCAGCAAGCTGGGCTGGGTTAAAAATTTTTAATTGGGTGAATTTTATGGGTAACGGGGTTTTAAATTGGAGAAGCCTAAGGTAATTTAATTTTGTTTTAATGTATTTTAATATTTGTATTGTGTGTTTTTAATTCTGGCTGTTCACCGCCCCGAGTCCTTCGGGAGAGGGGGCGGTATAAAAATTTAATAAATAATAATAATAATAATAATAATAATAATAATAATAATAACAACAACAACAACAACAACAACAACAATAATAATAATAATTTAAAAAAAATCCCATTCTCCAATTAACCACTTTGGCTGGCTGTGAAACCTAACGCCCTCCTTCTGATTGCGGTCAGAAGAATGTATGGAATTCACTTCAGTTCTCCCTCCCTTCTGCTCATGGCAACTTGAAAGCTTTGCAAGTTGACACAGAGCATATTTGCCCAGCTTTTCCCAAAAAAGTTTTATTTTTTTGGAAGAAATAATCTGCGGTGGCCATTCAAATCCACAACCCCTTTTGATAATGACCCACCAATTCATTCATTCTTGGGATGCAATTCTTTAGCCTTAAACCAAGATAAACCAGATCTGTGATGGCGAACTTATGGCACGCGTGCCGGAGGTGGCAGACAGAGCCCTCTCTGTGGGCAAGTGAGCCATCATCAGCTGCTCTTCGCAGGTGCTGGAGTGCCAGAAAATGCCCCAAAACCAGGCCATTTTTCAGGCTGTTTTTCAGGCCGTTTTTTGGGCCATTTTCAGGCTGTTTTCTGGGCCTTTTTGGGCCAAAGACAGCCAGAAAATGGCCTGGGAATGGCCTGGAAAATGACCTGAAAACGGCCCAAAAACAGCCAGAAAAATGGCCCTGAAAATGGCCTGAAAAATGGCCTGAAAACGGCCTGGAAAACAGCCTGAAAATGCCCCAGAAAACGCCCTGAAAAATGACCTGAAAATGGCCCTGAAAATGGCCTGAAAAACAACCTGAAAACAGCCCAAAATGGCCAGAAAAACAGCCCTGGAAACAGCCTAAGAAATGGCCTGGAAACGGCCTTGGAAAACAGCCTGAAAACGTCTCGGAAAACTGCCAAAAAACAAGCATGTGCATGCCTGCCAGCTGGTCTTTGGGTTTCCAGTGTTCCGGTGCACACGCATGCACATTCGAATTTGGGCTCTCAGTCCCAAAAAGGTTTGCCATCACTGAACTAGATCATCGGAACACTTCAATCTCCTTCCCATTAGAAAGAAAACCATCACTTTTCTTACTTTTTTCTTTTTTTTAAATTTGATTTATATGCCGCCCTTCTCCGGAGACTCAGGGCGGCTTACAATGCGTTAAGCAATAGCCTTCATACTTTTGTATATTTATACAAAGTCAGCTTATTGCCCCCACAAACTGGGTCCTCAATTTACCTACCTTAGAAAGGATGGAAGGCTGAGTCAACCTTGAGCATTGGCGAGATTCGAACTTGCAGTAATTGCAGGCAGCTGGTTTTAATAACCAGCTTAATAACAGGTTGCCTTAGACCACTGTACTACCAAGGCTCTTGTCTTGGTAGCTACTTGTCACTTGTCTTACTTTACATTTGTCAGTTATATCATGTCAAGCTTGAAGCGCGCTTATGCTCTTGCCAACTATTATCACTTCTCTATTGCCAAAGAACCAGAGGAGAGGGAAGAGTGAGATGGAATGCAGGTCCCACACTTCAAGAAGAAGAGCCGTGAGAACCAAGGATACATTGGCAGGTGCTTGCCAAGACCAGAGACGACTTCTCATAACAATGCAATGACACTCAATTGGACCATGTGACCTGCACCAATAGCGGGAGGGGGAAATCCATATTGTAACTATGTGGGTTTACGCTGGAATTAGGTAGAGCTGGTTTTGCCTTCATCGGTGCCGAAATGAGGTACTCAATAAAGTCTTGCATTCGGACATCTGAGGATTTCAAAAGTGCTTGCTTTGGTTGGGTTCATTGGTTGGAACATTGACATATTGATTGAAGAGGGTATCAGGCTGTCCATGGTTTGAACCTCTAAATAAAAGCGATCCTTGGCTCCATTTTATGGGAAAGGTATAGCACTTAGAGCAATAGCACTTAGATGTATATACTACTTTACAGCCCTCTCTAAGCATACAGAGTCAGCATATTGCTCCCAACAATTTGGGTCCTCATTTTGAACTGGCAAATGGCAGGCAGCCGGCAGGCAGCAGAAGTAGCCTGCAGTACTGCACTCTAACCACTGCGCCACCGAGACACAGCTTTATTAGAGATCATGTGTATTGCAGCATGACATAGCCAGAACTGAGAATCGTGTGCCAAAATCCCCGAGTTCTACTCCCCCCACTTTAACTGTCTCTCATTGTCCATCCCGGTGCAACTAATCCAGTTCATGCAATATGTTTTCATAACGGTCAGTCTAAGCACAGGTTGGAATGCAACTCCCTCCTTCTTTCAGCTGGGTGACCTTGAGGCCAAGTCTTGAACAAGTACAGTTTCTACTTTCTATTTCCCAAGCATTCCCCCGCCACCCTTTCATTCCTCCTTCCCACAGTTCATGACAGTCTGTTACTGTCATAGCAGTGAAGCACAGCAAGCATTGTAGAGAGCCAGTTTAGTGCACCGCTTCAGGTGCTGGCCTAGGAACTAGGAGACTGTGAATTCTAGTCCCACCTTAAGCATGAAAGCAGGCTGGATGAAATTGGGCGAGTCACTCTCTCTCTCTCTCTCAGCCCAACTCACCTCACAGGGCTGTTGTGGGGAAAATAGATGGAGGAAGGAGTATTAGCTACATTCACCACCTTGTGTTGCTTATAAAGTAATAAAGGTGGGATTAAAAAAATCTAATTTATTGATACATAAATATTAAGCAATTTTGTCAGAAGAAACGGAGATTCTGTCTTGCAGAAGAACATTTAATAACTGAAACAACAAACTCCAATCGCATTCATTTGAAATGTTTCCTCCTCCTGCCCCTGGTTTCCAAATGCAATGAATTCTACATTGTGGTCAGAAAACTGCTCCGTTCCATTAGTTTATTTTAACACCGTTCCAGCAATGGTGCATAAATTAGCCGCACTTTTATTTTGGCTCAAAACAACTATCATTACAGAAAGTAACTTGTTCCATTACAATCCATTCTGACTACCACTCTCTATATTTGGAATAACTGCAGTAAAAGTTAGTAAAGAAGCTCAAATATATACCTACACAACAGAGCACTGTTATTAATAGAAAGGTCAACTTGGCTAACAATAGGTTACTCCAGAAGGCACGCAATGGAGAGTTGTCAAGAATAATGGAACACTTTCACATACTGTACATTAAAGCATCCGTAGATATGAACAGGTAAGGTTGGATTGATATCAGTCTGGCCCATTTTGGCTGCTTTCCAAATAAGCATTTTCTCCCAGATTCTTAGTTTAAAATAACTGGATCCAGGAAAACAACAACAGCAACAAAACGTAGAAGGGAATATTTGTAGTTCATAATTCAGCTGTGGAGTCCTTGGTGCTCTCAAAGCTTGGTTGTTTGGTTGCAAACATTTCATTGCCAGACTAGTGTAGAAAGTTAGCACCCACCCCTCTCCTAGAAGAATGAAATATTTTGAGAAATATTAAAAAGACAGAATATTATATTTCGCTGGATGAGAATTGGAGAAACATGCTCTTGGAAAGCAGCCCCCACCTTCCTTAATAACCCTCAGCAGATGTCAGCACTTAAGAGATAAAGAGATAACTAGCTCTATTCATAAGCAAATTCCCTAGAGCAAGGTCTGTAGGGCTAGCCCTCAGCCACAATAGGAATTGTCCAACAAGCTCCTTCATTGCATCAGCAGACCAAACTTCAACCAAACTTAGCTCAGCCAACCTACAGAGCCAGCTATGACCCCTACAACAGCCAATAGAATACATGTTCAGGAACAGGAAGCTCAAGGTAGGTGAAATGAGGACCCATGTGGGGGCAATAAGCTGACTTTGTATAAAATATACAAAAGAATGAAGGCTATTGCTTAACGCATTGTAAGCCGCCCTGAGTCTCCGGAGAAGGGCGGCATATAAATCAAATTAAAAAAAAAAAAAGTTCAAAGCCCAAGAGAAGATATAAATATCCCCCCCTCTCAACTCCATGTGATCAGCTGCCCAGAACCACCAACGTGCTTCTGCTTCATCAATAAATGAAACTCACTTTCCAATCAGCCTCCATTTTGTCTCTAGTGCCTTTTTCCCAGCTTGGAACTGGACCTGGATATTTCTTCCAACCCTAGGTAACATCATGAGGACCCAGATTGTTGGGGGCAATATGCTGACTCTATAAACCACTTAGAGAGGGCTGTAAAGCACTATGAAGCGGTATATAAATCTAAGTGCTCTTGCTCTTGCTATCATCAGTGCTGGTGAGTGTAGTGTTTGCTTCCCGTTTATATGCAGGAGTTTGTGAGCAGTCCAGCAGAGAGTCAAGCAGAAAACAATAGCCTAATCAAGGAATCACCAAGGAGAAAACCACACTGCCACCAACATCATCTACTTACCTTCCCTACTGGTTCGGAAGTGTGTGCGCGCGTGTGTCACATGCAATTTTGGACCTCTGCGCATGTGCAGGGTAAACAACAAGTTACTTCCTGGTTAAAACCAGGAAGGAACGACATCTGGGCGGGTGGGCAAAGCCTCGTGCTGCCGCCACTACCAGTTATCCGAACCACCTGCCGCCGTCACTACCGGTTCGCCCTAACCGGTGCGAACCGGTAGCATTTCACCCCTGCCTGGGAGCAAACACCACACTCATTAACACTGATAATGTTACTTGATCAGGCAGAGGTAGTATTCAGCCGGTTCGTACCAGTTCAGGCGAACTGGTGATAGAGATCGCAGATGCCCCTCTCCCACCGGCTCTATGCAGTCCTATTTAGGCATGGTTTTGAGACCAACGGAAGGCACGAGAGAGAGCAAAGTGCATGCACGGAAGGCCGGCACATGCATGCAAGATGCGCACACAAAGCAAGCATGTGTGCATGCGGTGAACCAGTAGCAACAAAATGTGAAACCCACTGCTGTTTAACTAAATGTCTGTATGAGAACAACCAAGCTCAGAGAGAACCAAGGACTTGACAGGGGGATGCGGGGGGAGCTTAAATGTTCATAGGCAATGGGGATTTTACTTTCGCATGTTATTTCTTAAAAACGAACAAAAGATCCCTCAATCTTTTCTCTTCTTCCAGAGTAAACAGGTTCATGTCCCGCCTGCGAGGTTGTTTGGTCACATGATCAATCCTGGAAACTCGGTGAAGGCACAGAGGCCTTGGAGAAGAATCCTACAGTCCGTACTGTGAATGAACGATTGTACATTTCATTATTCAAGGAAAGTAAATAGTGAGATTTAGGCTAGATTGAACATTTTTAAAATGCTAGGTAGATTCTATAGTCTGTGAACTTGTTGCTCTCTGGACTTCGTTGTTTGCTTGCAGACATTTTGTTATCTGATTATGGAAATATCTTCAGTGCTGAATAACACTGAAGATGTTATTTATTTTTATTTTGTTTTTATTTTATTGAATTTCTATACCGCCCTACTCCCGAAGGACTCAGGGTGGTAAACAGCCATAAAATAAAACATATAAATACAAAATTTAAAATAAAATAAAACAAATTAAATAATTTGGCTGAACAAATTTAAAACCCCAATAATTTAAAACCAAATTTAAAATTTCTATTTAAAAAGGGGAAAGACTTAGGTCAGGCCGGCTTGATGAAATAAGAAAGTCTTGAGTGCGCGACGGAAGGTGCACAGATCCCGGATCCTCCGTATCTCCGGGGGGAGCTCGTTCCAGATCGTAGGTGCCCCCACAGAGAAGGCTCTCCCCCTGGGGGCCGCCAGTCGACATTGTTTGGCCGACGACACCCGGAGGAGTCCCCCTCTATGAGAGCGTACTGGTCAGTGGGAGGCTATTGGTGGTAGCAGGCAGTCCCGTAAATAACCAGGTCCTAAGCCATGGAGTTGGCTAACAAAACTTATCCCATGTCTACCAGGAATGGAAACAATTATTGGCCATTATTTTTATCCTTTTGATCACGTTTAAAATATATACGTTTTTGCATCACGTTCAGAAATCATTGCATTGAGGAATGACAACGTTTGGATAATCCAGCGTGTTTCTAACAAAATGGGATTGACAAAAAGGTTTCTCCTATATATTGTGGAGTTTCTGTCTCTGATTCTTCCAATAGAAATTGCGATGACTTATTTTACTTCGTTTTTAACAGGAGTGATGTATCACCCAAACTTGTTTTAATGACTGGTCAATAAAAGCAATGGGAAATGGCTGTCAAGGGAGGTCACTAGAGGCATAAGGGCTCGATTTTCCCCCTCTTGTATTAAATGTCTAGAGCACCGTTTCACAACCTCAGCAACTTTAAGATGTGGGGACTTCAACTCCCAACATGTTGGCTAGAGAATTTTGGGACTTAACAGTCCACACATGTTAAAGTTGCTGAGATTGGGAAACACTGTGGTAGATAAAAAGTCTGTAGAGATTCTCAGTCATCCAGGTCATGGTTTTCCCAAAGCAGAGGTGGTATTCAGCAGGTTCTGACCAGTTCTGGAGAACCGGTAGTGGAAATTTTGAGTAGTTAAACATTGACTAGCACTGATAGTTGCCTAGTTTGAGTAATGAAACCTCTGCAAAAAACCAACCAAGCTCAGGGAGCATCAAGGACTCCTCAACTGACCCTTCCTACAGAAGCTCAAGCTTTAAATTAAAACAGAAAGAAGCAACTTTTCCATATATTTTGGACTATCATTCCCATAATATATAACCTATTGTTCCTATCTCAAAATCTCTGGGAAGTGCCACCATGCCCAGTCTCTCAGTCTATGCCAGACTCACTGAGGAATTCTGGAAGATGAAGTCCACGCATCTTAAAGTTTCCAAGGTTAAGAAATGCTGGTCTATGTGACAACTGCAAAAGACAAAAGTCCCTGTACATTTTTATACCGTGTTTCCCCGAAAATAGGACATGTCCCGAAAATAAGGCCAAGCCTGATTTTGGGGTGGGCGTAAATAAGCCCTCCAGCAAGTGCGGCCATTTTTGCCATGGATTGCGGCCACTTCTGCAGCACGAGGCCAAGCGATGCACCCCATGTGCCTCGTGGCGGCCTTCCGAAGGGTACTGTAGCAGCAGCTATCCACAATTTTTTTACCCTTATTTCGTCTCGACCATATTGGGCCACATGGATCAGGACAAAATAAGAGTTAACAAATTGTGGATAGCTTCTGCTATGGCACTCTTCGGAAGGCCAGCATGAGGCATGAGACTCCTGCTGCAGAAGTGGCTGCACCCGAGGAGCGCTTTTGGGAAGAGAAGGTAAAAGGGAAGCGATCTCTTGCAAACTCCCGCCCTGTGGGCGACTCCCAGCAGCCCCAGATGCCCAAAGCCGGTGCCCGCCTGGCTCCCTTTTCCACAGTGCTCAGCTCTTTATTGAGGGGGGTGGGGCTGAAATCTCACGACTTCAGTCAAACTTCTCGAACTCGTAAGAAGTTTGGTTTTACCCTACAATGTATTTGCCTGCAGACAACGGCAAGACACGCGACAGAGCTACAAGGCAAGTAAGACGTGTGTCTCGCGTCTCCCCGGTCCCTGGCGAGGGGGGGGGAGAAGAGACGGCAAGTCACATCTTGCTTCTCCCCTGCCCCACATGCCACCCCCCTCAATAAAGAGCCAGGTGCTGTGGAAAAGGGAGCCGGACGGGTGCAGGCTTTGGGCATCTGGGGCTGCCGGGGGTTGCCTGGCAGAGAGGTGGGAGTGGGGTGGGAGTTTACAGGGAAGGGGGATGGATGGATGGATGGGAGGTGGGCAAGTGCCCAGTGAACAGCTGACAAGCAGCTGTGTTGCGCTGCCACAGCAGGACCCATGAGGTGGCCATGGTCGCTGTCTCTTGCACCCCCAAAATAATAACACACACACCCCCAATAATACGGCCAAGCCCTTATTTTGGGGCTCAAAAAAATATAAGACAGGGTCTTATTTTCAGGAAAACACGGTAAGTACCAACAAGGTTTGACAATGTTAATCACACTGAGGATCACTGAATGATGTCCATTCAGGTTTTCTATTCAGAATAAATAAAGCTGTTTCTGGAATAGTTTTTTTAAAAAAAAATAACTGAAAGTAACATTGATGCATTTTTCATCATCCTAACCTTAAAGAACAGCTCATTTAAAACCTGGAAAAAATATGAATCATCCAAAGTTGGACAGTGTGGGTGGCAGGAAACACAACAGAAAGCTATACTTCCTGTCTTTATCACCACACCATGAATCTAGCATCACTGTTATGTAAGAGTTACACATTAATTTTGATTCAACAGAAACAAGATTTCAGAGAGGCACCAAACTTTCCCCCATTCATGTTGGGTGAGAACTGACAATTCTCACCTAGCATGAATGATAGTGAGAACAACTGACTGGTGAAACTGGGGAATTCTGGGAATTGAATGTCCATGGAGAGTTGCCTCCAGAAGTTGTGGATGCTCCAACACTGGAAGTTTTGAAGAAGAGTTTGGACAACCACTTGTCTGAAATGATAACAAAGTTTCTTGAGTGAAGGGTTGAACCTTGGTAGTACAGTGGTTTAAGGCACCCTGTTATTAAGCTGGTTATTAAGACCAACTGCCTGCAATTACTGTAGGGTTCGAATCTCGCCAAGGCTCAAGGTTGACTCAGCCTTCCATCCTTTCTAAGGTAGGTAAATTGAGGACCCAGTTGTGGGGGCAATAAGCTGACTTTGTATAAATATACAAAAGGATGAAGGCTATTGCTGAGCACATTGTAAGCCGCCCTGAGTCTTCAGAGAAGGGAGGCATATAAATAAAATTAAAAAATAAAATTAAAAAAAAAAAACTAAAAGACCTCTAAGATCCCTTCCAACTCTGTTATTCTATTATATAGAAGTATTCTGCATATATGCAGAAGAATTCTCTACATCAGTCTTCCTCAATTTTGGCAAGTGTGGACTTCAATCCCCCAAAAGGAGTCAAAGAAGCCATCACTCAACAGAGGGGAGCAACATCATCTATCTCGTTTACAACACAGTCCTTTCAACAGCTCCAAGAAGGCTCCACACCCATTTCCACCACTCAGGTGACTCTGATGACACAGATAAACCTCCAGGTGATCTTAACGACTCGCTGAAAGAATGCAAGTGACCAGCTGTCTGCAAGGAGTATAAATCCTCACCCTCCAGTCAGAACGGAAGACTGTTCTTGGATGAAAAGTGAAACTTTTTCAAAGAAAAACAAGAAAGTCCAGTTGCCTCTTGAAAAAAGCACCTTTGGGACAACCATGACCTGGATGACTCAATCTCCATAGACATTCAATTCCCAGAATTCCCCAGCCAGCATGCCATTTAGGGAATGGTCAGATAATGGGGGCATAGCCTGCAGCTGCATAATGGGTGGACAAAGAGACTCAGAAATGACCCTCCCTAATTTCTCAGGCTGTAAAGGAGGAATGCTGTGGCTCAGTGGCTAAGACACTGAACTTGTCGATCGAAAGGTCGGCAGTTCAGCAGTTCAAATCCCTAGTGCCACGTAACGGGGTGAGCTCCCATTACTTGTCCCAGCTTCTGCCAACCTAGCAGTTCGAAAGCACGTAAAAAATGCAAGTAGAAAAATAGGGACCACCTTTGGTGGGAAGGTAACTGCGTTCCGTGCCCCTTTGGCTTTTAGTCATGCTGGCCACATGACCATGGAGATGTCTTCGGACAGTGCTGGCTCTTCAGCTTTGAAACGGAGATGAGCACCGACTCCTCGAGTCGGGAATGACTAGCACATATGTGCGAGAGGAACCTTTACCTTTACTTTTAAAGAAGATAGTGGGAGATTTCTACTTTCAGACTTAAAGGTCTCTGTTAGTGTAACCTTAGTGTAGAATTAGTTCTTCTAATCATGTTTCTTGTCTGGTTTACCTGAGAACACTGACATCAATGTTGCAAGTCCAAAAGTCCAAATCTCTAGAACAGAGCTAAATCAGCCCTCAATCCCATCCCAGAATTCTGCATGATTTGCTACACAGTTTTTAGTTGCTTTAGTTTTATCTCGATTGAACATCATAATGTCCTTATTCGTTTTGGTGCCTTTACGTTACAGGTTGCCCTCGACTTACAACAACAACTGGACCCTAATTTCTGTTGCAAATCATTGCTGCCATAAGTTGAGGCACCACATGACCGGACTCGATTTCAGAACTGTTTTTGCCATATCAGAAAAAGTAACCATTGGTTCTTAAGCCAATCCCCTGGTCATTAAGCAAATCCATTCTTCTGAATGGGCAGGTTTTTGCCAGAAACCATGCCAGAAACTACAAAAAAAAAAAATTGCACACTGAAGTTACATGTCCGTAGGATGCTACAACTAGTCATAAGTGTGAGCCAAGTGTCCAAAATGTAATCACGTGACTATAGGGAGGGGGTAAGCAGTCGTAACTTCAAGGGTGGGCTCGTCACCTCCTGTATTGACTACTGCAATGCTCTCTACATGGGGCTGCCCCTGAAGACCACTCGGAGGCTTCAGCTGGTGCAGAGTGCAGCTGCGTGGGTAGTAATGGGAGTGTCCCGGATGTCAGCACTTCAAGCTGCATTACTCTAATGCTGACATAAGAAGGAGAAGCGGAGGCGTCTGGAAAGGGACATTTGACTTTTCACCTACTTATTTTCCCTGGAGATAATATCTCCTAGGAGATGGGATGGGAGGGGGGAAATTCCTTTGATCTGGAGAAGTAGATTAGGGGTAGAGTGACTTGGAAGATAGCCAATGAGTGCAGGGGAGTGGGGAACGGAAAGGGAGGGTTTTGGGTCTGGAAGTCAGTGTTGGCTATGATGGAGTCGGATTTAGAATGTCATGCTTAATAAATGGGAAGTTTTTTTCATCAAAGACTTTGTTTGAAATGCAATTTATTTGAGACGACTTCGAAACTTGACACTGACACTCCCATGTTACACCTCTCCTGCGCGACCTGCATTGGTTGCCGGTTGCCCTCCGGGTGAGATTCAAGGTGCTGGTGAACACCTATAAAGCCCTACATGGCTTAGGCCCGGGATATTTGGTGGACCATCTGCAGCCAACAACAGCTTCCCATCGCCTGGTGCGCTCTCATAGGGAGGGCCTACTCGGGGTGCCATCGGCCAGACAATGTCGGCTGGCGACCCCCAGGGAGGGAGCTTTCTCTGTAGGCGCACCCACCCTTTGGAATCAACTCCCTCTGGAGCTCCGGGTGGCCCCCGACCTTCGCTCCTTCCGCCATGGGCTGAAAACGTGGCTATTTCACCTAGCCGCCCTAGACTGATGGGGTTTTTAACAGAATTTAATGGGGTTTTATTGGATTTCTTTGTCAATTTTATTATGGACTTCATTTTAACGGTTTGTTTGTTTTTGTTTATTGTTGTGAGATGCCCTGAGTCCTGTGGAGATAGGGTGGCATATAAGTCCAATCAAATAAATAAATAAATAAATAAATAAATAAATAAATAAATAAATAAATAAATAAATAAATAAACAAATAAATAAATAAGTAAGTAAGTAAGTAAGTAAGAAAGTAAGTATCTGGCAGAAGATACAGAACAATTAAAACTCAGACCACACGTCTTCTGAATAGTTTTTATCCCAGAGCTATAATTACACTCAACAATGAACTGAAGGGCCACCATCAGTGAGCTGTTGGACAGCATTACTTGGTCTGTTGTGTTGATGCTTAGGTGGTTTAGGAGTGGGGAATTCGTGGTGGTGGTGGGTGTTTGGAGATTGTCATGTGTGTTGGGCTTGGTCTCTGGGTGTTATGTGAATTTCGTTGTATGGGTATATTGTGCATATACGTACAATGACAATAAACTTTATATAAGTAGCTTTTTAAAGTCTATCTTAACTTTGAATGGTCATTAAATGACTCGGTTGCAAGCCAAGGACTATCTGTAATATTTACACCTGATGGAGAGGTTTCTGCAGCTTTCTAGGCAGAATGTGATTTTTTTCCCCCATCATTTCTTTCCGACTGGCTTTGTGTCTAAGACAGGACTAGAACTCACAACCTCCCAGTTGATAACCTGGTATCTTTTAATCACTGCACCAAGCTGGCTCTCCTGATTGAGGCATACATAATGCTTTAGCAATGGACAAAGAAAACAAATGCTCGTCTTTAAAAGACCAGGTCTTTTTCTTCTTAAGAAAATCAAATTACAGTGGCGTCAATTTTGCTTTTATCTGATGGGCAAGAGCAATATTTATTTTATTTGAATGTATTTTATGAACATCAGTAGCACAGAAAGGGAAAGATACAAGTGAACAAAATTAAAAGAGAGAGTTGAAGAAAGCTCTGCAGGTTGCAAAGAGGAAACTAAACCAGAATTAAAGAAGGCAGGCCTGGTAAATACAGATAGTCCTCAACTTAGACCACAATTGAGCCCAAAATTTCTGTTCTTAAGTGAGTTTGCCCCATTTTACGACCTTTCTTGCCATAGCTGTTAAGTGAATCACTACAGTTCATAAATTAGTAAGCCCCATTTTACGACCTTTCTTGCCACAGTTGTTAAGTGAATCACTACAGTTGTAAGCCAGTTGTTAAGTGAATCTGGCTTTCCCATTGACTTTGCTTGTCAGAAGGTGACCTTGGGATACAGCAACGGCAGGGGTGAAATGCTCCCGGATCAGACCGGATCGCCCAATCCGCTAGAGATCTTGGCCGGTGGTTCAGCAATCCGGTAGCGATGGCGGAGTGAAGCTCTGCCCACCCACCCGGGTGTCATTACTTCCTGGTTTTAACCAGGAAGTAATGTATTTTTTACCTTCCGTGCATGCGCAGGTGGTTTTGCGCATGCACAGGTCTGCATGTGCATGTGATGCGTGTATACGTGGCACATGCGCTTCCGAACCGGTAAGGAAGGTAAGTAGATTTCACCCCTGAGCAATAGTCATAATAATAATAATAATAATAATAATAATAATAATAATAATAATAATAATTTTATTTCTATACCGCCCTTCTCCCGAAGGACTCAGGGCGGTGTACAGCCAGTTTAAAAACACAAGACACAACAATAATTAAAAATTAAAATAATTAAATAAATTTGGCTGATTTAAAACTCTAAAAATTAAAATGCCCCAATTTAAAATGATTATATTGACAGCCCTGCCTGGCGGAACAACAAGTGTCATAAATATGAACCAGGTCCCAAGCATCCAAATTTTGGTCACATAATCGTAAGGATGTTGCAAAGGTCGCAACTTTGAAAAACGGGCATAAGTCATGTTTTTCAGTGCCGTTGTAACTTTGAACCGTCACTAAATGAACGACTGTAAATTGAGGACTATCTGTAATCCACTTTCTCTCTGGTCCCGGTGACTGACTCAAATTCGATCTCACATCATTATCCAGGGACACGTATATTTGCCTTCATTCGTGGAATTATTCTGCCTTGCCTGCTGCTCTCATCCAGCTTCAAACTAAGCTTCTATCTAAGGTAGTAGGTGTCCTTGTTTTCAAAAAAACACCACCATGTTTTTGAGTCTAATTTTTTCTACATTGAAACAAGTACATAAAAGAGAGATAACCTTTATATATAGAGGAAACACACACACACACACACACACACACACACACACACACACACATATATATATATATATATATATATATATATATATATATATATATATATATATATATATTTCCGAAGTACATTCTCTCAGACACAACTTATTTATTTATTATTTATTAGTCGCATTTCTATGCCGCCCAACTCCCTAGGGACTCTGGGTGGCTTACAGCAAAAAAACAATGTGAACAATATCCCATAAAAATTTTTTAAAAGAACATTAAAAACCCATACACTCCATTCCATGGCTGGATCTCGCAAGATCGCCGTAGTGAGATCAACGGTCCCAGGCCTGCCGGAAAAGCCAGGTCTTCATCGCTTTCCAGAAGGCCAGTAGGGTGGGAGCAGTCCGGACCTCAGGAGGTAATTGGTTCCAGAGAGCCGGGGCAGCCACAGAGAAGGCCCTCCCCCATGGGCCCGCCAATCGACATTGTTTAGCTGACGGGACCCGGAGGAGACCAACTCTGTGGGATCTTACCAGTCGATGGGAGCTATGCAGTAGAAGGCGGTCTCAAAGATAGCCTGGCCCTAAGCCATGTAGGTCTTTAAAGGAAATAACCAACACCTTGAATTGCATCTGGAGACTGATAGGGAGCCAGTGCAGCTCGCGGAGAATTGGTGTAATGTGGGTGTATCTAGATGCACCCACAATAGCTTGCGCAGCTGCATTCTGGACCAACTGTAGTCTCTGAACACTTTTCAAGGGTAGCCCCATGTAGAGCACATTACAATAATCCAATTTGAGGGAATGTCAATGGTGGGCAGAGCTTAAGTTGAGTCTAGAGCAGAGGACTTCAACCTTGGCAACTTTAAGACTTGTGGACTTCAACTCCCAGAATTCCTCAGCCAGCAAAACTGTGGACAGCAAAGATGGCTAAGGAACTCTGGGAGTTGAAGTCCACAAGTCTTAAAGTTGCCAAGGTTGCAGACTCCTGGTCTAGAGCAGAGGTGGGATTCATCCACTTCTCTCCAGTTCGGGCAAACCGATGGTGGCGACTGCGGGAGGCTCCGCTCACTCTCCCTGACATAAAGTGCGAGTACTGCACATGCACGGAAGGCCGTGTGCGCGCACACACTCACATGTGCGAACCAGTACGGAAGGTAAGTGAATCCCACCTCTGGTCTAGAGTCAAAAGTAAAAAAAAAAAAGAGTAATGGATTTTGTTAATTTTTGTCAACATTTCCTTCCTGAGTAGAATCTGGGAGTATCCACATTGGGAGGGTCAAAATTACCAAAAAAAAAAAAAAAAAAGTGGACAGAACATCACTGTGCAAGCCCCACCCTTTTCCAATGTCCATATTTTCACTGCCTTGGTTCCATCCACCATTTTGCTAGTTTTGGCCCTCTCAAACTGGACCTCCTTGCTTTTTCCTCATCTTCTCTTTTGTGAGCCTTTCTTCTCTCTTTTGTCACTCACCGCTCTCTTCATCCTACTTCTCCTCAGCCATATAAAAAAGATTCTTCTTGCCAGTATAATACATGTAAGGAGGACTTTTAAAAAACAGGCTTAGATGGACAGACTAAATATTTTAGTTCAAATGGCATCATCCAGAGGGATTATACCAAAGACCATCCAGTCACGTTTTCTCGTGTTTATAGTGATCAACCAGATCGCTTTGCATTGCTTACAGAGAGGATACTAAAGCAATCAGATCTCTTCTGTTGCTTAAGCCTGGTCCTCAAAGCTGGACTGAAATTGAGAATTCTCTCCCAAACATCCATAGAAAATTAACAGAATGTTATTGGGAGGGATCTTGGAGGTCTTCTAGTCCAACCCCCTGCTCAGGTAGGAAACCCCATACCATGCCAGATAAATGGCTGTTCAATCTCTTCTTAAAAGCCTCCAGTGATGAAACACCTACAATTTCTGAGGGCAAGCCGTTCCACTGGTTAATTGTTCTCACTGTCAGGAAAATTTCTCCTTAGTTGTAGGTTGGGATCTCTCTCTAACCAGCTTCCACTCATTGCTTCTTGTCCCGCCTTCAGGTGCTTTGGAGAATCGGTTGATCCCCTCTTCTTTGTGGCAGCCCCTCAAATTTTGGAACACTGCTGTCATGTCACCCCAAGTCCTTCTTTTCATTAACTAGCCATATCCAGTTCCTACAACCTTTCTTCATATGTTTTAGCCTCCAGACCTCTAATCATCTTTGTTGCTCTTTTCTGCACTCTTTCCAGAATTTCTACATCTTTTTTTATAATATGGTGACAAAAACTGGATACAGCATTCCAGGTGTGATCTTAAAACACTGCTCTACACGATTATGTATGGCTTACTTTGTCACCTATTGGCAAATCACATTTGGATATGATCATGCTCCCCCTTTGACTCTGGACACCTTACATAGGTACATTGGGTTTATTGCAAATACATTCTGGGTCAGATTTTGTATATTTACTTATTATTCTGCCTGTATCTATACCTGTACCGATCCCTATCTCATACACACACATCAAATCGGTTCACCGTTTTCTATGCAATTTCCCCAAAATATCTTTGTAGACAATATACAAGGATATACACCTAATATATACCCTGCTTGGCACGCTGTTTTCTTCATAATTGTTTGTTTTTTACTCAAGCATCTATCATGACTCCCTCACCTGGCTTCCTCCCCCCCTCCCGGGGGGGGGGAGGGCAGGATGTGCGCTTATCCCTTTTTCAAACACACATGTTGTTTTGTATAAAAAGTTTTGAGGACATTCTGTATATTTCCACCAGCCGTGCTATGACTCAGACTCTACTGGTGGACTGTATCTTTCTGTTCTAAAGGAAATAGGCAATTATTTCTTTTACATCCTTAATGTTCTACAGCCTTTAAGAAGAATAGTTATTGATGGACCTACAGTCTCTCTACGGAAACCCAATTTGATTTCAATTTGTCTTGGGTAACAGCCTCTCCATTTAATGACCTAAGTGGCTCATTTGCACTCTTTTTCTTTGTCCTGAGGATCAGAAGCTAACCTTCACTTGCAGGAATGGGCAAGCCTTGATGACTTAAAGGGCACCCAATAGATACCGAAGTGGCATAGGGCAATCAGGGGCTAGGGAGAATACGTGGAGCAGAACAGGGGAAGGAAGGCAGATACCACCATAGAAATGCAAGATAGAAATTGCAAGGATGCCCAAGGAGATGGTGAAAAAGCAGTAAATAAACATGGTATTGTATTCAAACTGAACCTGCACTGCTCATCAGTTGTACCATGAACAACAACAATTTGAGATTTCTGTATTCATCATAGTCAGGGTTTAATTGGAAAAACGGAGGTTTGGGGAAGGAAGCATATTCTTGGAATTACTTTCAAGAACACCGGAGAAATAAAGATAAGAGACCTATTGAAGTGAAAGGGAAGAATTCTTTCCTTCCTTCCTTCCTCCCTCTAAAGTAGAACTATATGCTTTCCTCCTGCAGTCTTACAACGATCCATGGTGAGTCAATCACAACATTTGAAGATTACGGTGTGAAAAATAGACTCTGGCACAAGACTGAACCCTATGGGTTTATAGAAATAAATTTGAGCTTTGGCGTGTGTGTGTGTGTGTACTTATGATAATCTGTGCTCTATTGTCTTTTACATCAACATTAAAAAGGGGAAGGAAAGCTGCCGAAGAATTCTTATCCAATTTAAGATAAATGGAGCTTTACAAATAATAACAATAAACTCTGACTTTGGATCTTCCTGAAACAGCGTGGAAAATACTTCCCAGCAAGCCAATATGATTTTTCAGAGAGGAATAAGTTTCTCTCCTGAAGACAGAACCCCTAGAAAAAAAAACCCCTTTGCATAACACCAATTTTAGAGAAGCAGGTCTCTCCAGCGCGAGAGGACACCGGTTTCCAATAGATCTTTGAAAGAGGCCTGAGCACTGAAAGCACCCAAAATGCCAAAAGACCCCCACCCCTACCCTTTCCAGCAATCGAGCCCCCCCCCTCCCGAAAGCGATAGATGCTATTTATAAAGTCTTAGGAAATATTTCTGTGCCTTAAGAAGGGTGCTTGGAAGATTCTACCTGTGTGTGTTGTTTTTTTCCCCTCGAAACCTGCCCAGACAACCTCTTTCTGCAACACAGAGACCCAAATCCAAACTGGTCCTTCCTTCCAAACCTCCCTTGGTGCCCTACATACGAGGGATGAACCCTTCTCCACTAACCACAACCTCCCTGTCCCTCTACTACCCCATTGAAATGTCCCCCATTAAACTGTACTACTACCCCATTGAAATGTAAATGGTTTTCATCCTTCCTTGAGAGATGCTAAATAATAATAATAATAATAATAATAATAATAATAATAATAATAATAATAATAATAATAATAATAATAATAATAATAATAATAATAATAATAAGACACGCAATCCCTTAAAAAAACTGTTGGCGAAGAGAGCTCGGAAAAGTTCTCCAGTCCCGAGTCAAGCAGTGGAGGATGGGAACGTGAGCCAAGGTAGGTTTTCCCCACATGTGCCAGGAAGAAAGGAAGGAAAAACTCACCTCTGGGGAAAAATTAAAAAAAAAAACAATATTCCAAAACTCCGTCGTCTTGCCAGAGAGAAAAAGTCCTTGGCAAAAAGGCGAGGAAAGACAGCCAGCCTCAAAACCGGAATGCAAGCGTCGGAGAAAAGAAAAAAGAAAAAAGAAAAGGCAGATCTTTCGGGTGCCCTTGGCTAAGGCTTCTTCTGCCAGCCCGACGGAAGCCCGCAGAAGCTGTAATCCTCTCGCATCTCCGCTCCGGCGGCTCTGCTGGGTCTCTAAAAAACTCAGCCTTTCGAATTCCTCCAGCTGTTTATATCAGTAACTAACCCAGCCTTAAGAGAGCAAGCCTCGGTTTTGCACATGCTCAGTGGGCACCGAGCTTTTGTGCCTGCACTAGCTGAAAAGCTCTCCGGGGTCCTAAGTGACTCACGCGAACCACGGTTCCAAAACGACAAGCCAGGATGCCAAAAAAAAAAAAAAAAAAAAAAAAACCAAATTCCACCCGCGTCGCTTTTCGGGAGCTGTGGGGGTTTTTTGAGGGGGTGGAGGGGTGGGGGAAAGATCTTGTCTGCGGAGGCTTCCAGGCTGCAGGAGAAAGAAGAGCGACCCCGAGGGAGCAGCCCTGGGAGGCTGATCTAATGACATATAAACTGTGAAGCCTTCCTCCTTTTTTTTTTTAACCACAATTTCACCACCATCCCTCTATACAGCTCTGGATGAATTCCTTCGAACAGTCCAAGCAAACAGCTATAGGAGCTGTGCCCTTTATGCCCCCTCTTGCCTTGCTTAACCTCCAACTCAAATAGAGCTGAGGAAACACATTGTCTAAATAGTTTATTACTTGAAACCATTTCAAGGGTGGGGTAGGTAGGTAGGTAGGGAAGGAAAGAAAGAAGGAAGGAAGGAAGGAAGGGAGAAAAGGAAGGAAGGAAAGGAAGGAAGGAAAGGAGAAAGGAAAGGAAAGGTAGGGAAGGAAGGAAAGGAAAGGAAAGGAAAGGAAAGAAGGAAAGGAGGTTGCAGAGATGAGCAACCAAGATTCTTAGGGGACTGGAGGCTAAAATAAACGATGAATGGTTGCAGGAACTGGGCATGGCTAGTCTAGTGAAGAGAAGGAGAGAAGGACCAGGGGAGACATGATAGCAGTATTCCAATATTTGAGGGGCTGCCACAGAGAGGAGGGGGGGGTCAAGCTATTTTCCAAAGCACCTGAAGGCCAGACAAGAAATAATTAATAGAAACTGACTAAAGAGAGATTCAACCTGGAAATAAGGAGAAATTTTCTGACAGTGAGAATAATCAACCAATGGAAGAGCAGTTGCCTCTGGATGTTGAGGGAGCTTCATCACTGGAAGCTTTCAAGAAGGGACTGTTGGAAATGGTGTGGGGTCTTTTGGGCGGGGGGGGCGGGGTTGGATTAGATGACCTACAAGGTCCCTTCCAACTCTGTTAATCTGTATCTAAGGCAGGAAGGACCCTGCTGACTTCAATTTAGCTGAGCTAAAAGTTTCATTTGGTCAACGAATTGACACTAAACTAAAAATGATTTCTTTATTTCAAGAAGAGGGAGGATGAGAGGTGAAGATTTCTTGAAAGGTATTTTAACTGGTGTGGAAAACGAGTTTCTCTAATGTGTAGAGAAGAAAAGGGATGGATACAGCAGAATGAAAAACCCAATTACTGGCATTTTTCTAGAGAAATGTGTTTTTTTTTTTTGAAAGTGCCAAAATCTTTACCCTTCAGAAATCCCAACTTAATACCCAATTCAAAATATACACACAAAACATGTACATCCGGGAGATGGGCAAACCTGAATGCATAAAGTGTGCACAAATGTGGTTTATTATGGAAAAATGTAAAAAAAAAAAAAAGGGTGACTGCTGGAAAGTTATGCAAAAATGTATGTTAATATGCATGTGATTGTTTCCTTCGCCCACCCCCACCTCAAAAAAAAAAAAGAATTGGTAAGCAACAGGCGTGAACAGAAACACTGTGGTGAACCAAATGAAGAATTCGAAGAAAACGAACTGACGGTATTGTGTGTTGCTAGATAAGAGGGGCAAATGGCACTTTCTCGTGTGATAAGAGCAAAGCATTCTTTTTTTTTCTTTTTTTCCCATTGTTACATGAAATTTATTCCCAGATAATTGTAGCAGACATTTTTTACTCCTGTAAAAAAGATTTTTTAAATTAGAAATTAAATTATGTAATACAAAAGCAAATTCATAACTCAGTGGTCAAATATAAGATAAATAATTTATAAGCATTCTTATTAAAAGTGTTGGGTGAGGAAATGTATCCATTTCACTTCTTCCCACCTTCATAGTCTTTTAATCTCAAATTCTTTCTGTCTTGTTTATGAAGAAACATGGAGGGATAAGCAGGTTGCTTTTAAGGGAAAACAATAAATAAACAAACCTTTACACCCTTAGCCAACTGCACTAACTGAACGGAATATCTGAGTTCTTTCCAGTGTTTTAAAGAGGAGCAGTCACTGAGAAATGACCACGAATCTAATTCAGCCTCCTAAACATGGTTGATTACCCCAGCATTCAGCAATTCATTTAAAAGTTAAGCTAGAAGTGGGCAGCTTTTTCCCTATGCCGGCCGCCATGATTGGGTTAGAAATATCACTTTCTCAGAACCTCAGAAGGATCCAATTCACCGCAGCATTTCAGTTAGGAAAAAAATAAATAAATCAGATTAACAGAATAAGAGAACACAGAAAATGGGAGTTAAAAACAGGGGAAACAAAAGAAAACGACTAGTGAAATAAAGAAGATATGTTAAGAGAGAGAAGCAAGTATTATGTTTAATATTATCATTTTAATATTATAGAATTAATGTTTTTTTATTTATTTTTTTTTGTCAAGCATGTATAAGATAACAGATATAAGTATAAACATGATTATGAATACATGCGATGGAGATGAATAAATAGGGACGGTAGGACAGGGACGGTAGGCACATTGGTGTGCTTATGCACGCCCCTTACAGACCTCTTAGGAATGGGGTGAGGTCAACAGTAGACAGTCTAAGGTTAAAGTTTTGGGGGTTTGGGGAAGAAACCACAGAGTCAGATAGTGCATTCAAGGCATTGACAACTCTGTTGTTGAAGTCGTATTTTCTGCAAACGAGTTTGGAGCAGTTTACCTTGAGTTTGTATCTATTATTTACTCATGTATTGTTGTGGTTGAAGCTGAAGTCGTCATTGTAATGAACATTGTTGTAAATCTTGATTATCATTTTACAAAGATATTTGTACCCGGATGACACATTGTTTAATTGAAGATGGAAGTATGTATGTATGTATGTATGTATGTATGTATGTATGTATGTATGTATATAGTGTTTTTCTGTCGAAGCACCTGGTTTATCCCAATATGGGAGGGAGCATACTGCTTCCCTTTCGCCTTTCAGCTCCAATCCAGGAGCTCTCATGTTATGTCCTTTCTTACCGGACATGTTAAGTGAATAACTGCAGTTCTTAAGTTAGTAACACAGTTGTTAAGTGAATTTGGCTTCCCCACAGACTTTGCTTGTCAGAAGGTCGCAAAAGGATCACACATGACTCTGGAAGACTGCAACCATCGTAAGTAAATCAAGTTACCAAGCGTCTGAATTTTGATCATGTGACCATGAGGATGCAGCAATTGTCATAAATGTGAAAAACTGTCAAAACTCACTTTTTTCAGTGCTGTTGTAACTTCAAACAGTCACGGAATGAACTGTCGTAAGTCAAGGACTATCTGTGGCAAAAAAAATAAATAAATCAGGAATTTCTTCTGCAAACTCATCTCAAGTTCTGCAAAACTACCGAAAAGTCTTATATAAGGGAAGATGGGAAAGGTAGTTGCCAAGTGTCCAAATTTTGATCATGTGACCGTAGGGGATGCTGCAATGATTGTAAGTGTGAAAAATGGTCATAAGTCACTTTTTTCACTGCCGTTGTAACTATGAATGGTCATTAAACAAACTGATGTAAGTCAAGGACGACCTGTAACAGAGTTGAACGGGATGTTGGAGGTGTTCTAGTCCAAACCCCAGCTCAAGCAGGAGATCCTATATCTCAGGGGTGAAATGCTCCCAGTTTGGTCCGGTTCGCCGGAACCAGTAGTAAAATAGGCTACTGCTTCACCGAACCGGTAGTAAAAATGTTTTAAAAAAAAGTTCTGATGATCAGCTGAGTGATGCGTGATCATCAGAACTTTTTAAAAAAACTTTTTAAGCATTTTTTACTCCCGGTTTTCCAGAACCGGTAGTAAAAATGCTTTTAAAAAGTAAAAAAACAAAAGGCTCCGACGATCACAGCTGTGCCGCCAGCTGTGTCGCCCGAATAGGATGTAAAAAAATGCTTTTAAAAGTAAAAAAAAAGTTGACCACGCCCATCCAGTCACATGACCCACCACCACCAAGCCACGCCCATAGAACCGGTAGTAACAAATTTTACATTTCACCACTGCTATATCTCTTCTTAAAAGCCTCAAGTGATGGACCACCCATAACATCTGGAGGCAAGCTGTTCCACTGATTACTCTATTTGAACATTTGATTTGACCCATCACTATATTCTAAAGAAAAGGGGGCTGTGGAACATGTGCACCCATGTACCAAAGTCCCCTTTAATCATCTTGGATCAAAGTTACACAGAGCACCATTAATGTTACATTACCTTTGGACATGCTTTGAACAAATGCAGAGATGGAAGATTCATTAATTCAAAGTGCTCCTTTGAAACTCAGCATAGTTGTACCAATCAACTGTTCTATATTCCTGTGGTTTCTTGTGTAGAGTACAGAAAATATTAAACGGCTTAAATCTTTCAAGACCACCAATTTATTTATTTTTTTAGAGGTTTCATCTTAAAAGATCTTTTCTGTCATCTTAAGAGATTTCAGAACTCAACTCACCAGGAACGCTAAACATTCAAATGCTCCTGACAATATTGCTTTCTTCCGTATTTTGTTTTTAAAGTTGTTGGGGTTTTTTTTAAATCTTTTCTAATGTTAGTTCTTTTTATAAAAAAAAAGTGATCAGACAGACATTCCTTAGTCGGCATTGCCTTCAAATGAATGTGGGTTTCCTCTTTCAGAACTCTTAATTACCGAGAATTCTGGGATTTGAAATCCACAAATGTTGGGGTTATTTGAGTTAGGGAAGGCTAAAGTGGCCTAGCAGTTAAGACACTGGGCTGTTAATAGGAAGGTTGGCAGTTCAAGACCCAAGCACTGTGTGATGGGGTGAGCTCCTGTCCTTGGCCCAGCTCCTGTCAACCTAGCAGTTTGGAAGCATGGAAATGTGAGTAGATAAATAGGTACCACTTCAGTGGGAAAATAACAGCATTCCATGTGCCTCGGCAAATAGTTGCATTGGCCACATGATCACTGAAACAATGCTGGTTCCCTCACCTGGGAAATACAGATGACCATCACCCCCCTAGAGATGGACATGACTGGACAGAAGAAATCTTCACCTTTTTTAAAAAAATGAGAAATTGGAGAGATTGAAAATCTTGTTTAGACCACCTTGCTTTTTTATACCCTCTAAACAAATCCCTCAACTATTGCAAGTGTGGTATATATAATTTTCCTACAATGGTCATTCAGTTCTGAACTTTGTGATGTGGTTTTTCAATCAAGGAATACATTTAATGATACACTAGAGAAAATGGCATTTGAAAGGTCAAGTATCAGATAAATTATTTTGCAAAAACATGTACAGTAGGAAAAACTCTATATAAAATATGCATACGAGCAAACATGTCCCGAAAAAGTCTATATGAAAAGGACTGCAGACAAAACAACATAAAAAATTCATGATGACATTTAATAAAAATATGCTCAGATGGATGCAAAAACATGAAAAGGCACGATACAAATGTAGGCTTTAAAAGGAAAACTCATCGAAAATCAAATAGTTTTTCCCATTCGTAGTAAGATATATTGCTCTACTAGTTATAGAGATACCTAGAAGCCTTGAGAAGAGAAAACCAGGCAAGCGATATAGTTAGGTATCAAGAGAACCTCTTGACAGCTCAGAGAACAGGTTGTCCTGCTAGACGCAAAGATCTTCAAACTTGGCAGCTTTAAGACTTGTGGACTTCAACTCCCAGAAGAATACTGGGAGTTGAAGTTCACAAGTCTTAAAGCTGCCAAGTTTGAAGACCTCTGTGCTAGAGGTTTGGATAGTCATCTCAGAGACATTCTAGTGCAGCAGTCACCAACTGGTGGTCCATGGGCCACTGGTGGTCCACGAGAAAAATTATTTGCATTTTTTATATTGCACTAAATCAGGGGTCCTCAAGCTACAGCCCCCTGGGCCGGATATGTGCAATGAACATTTGTGTTGCTGCAGAGAGTCTCCCTCTTCTGGGTCTTTTTGTGCAGGTCGGAGTGGGGCAGAAATTTTGACTTGGGGTCTCCTTTGGCCTCCTGGTGTGGGACTTTGGGTGAAGGCTGGAGGGAAGTGTCTCTGGTGGCAAAGAGCTGGAGGGCCTTGTTCCAGTGGGAGTGCATCATGGCCTGGAACTGGCCTACCATCTCAGCCCACTGAGGCTCCAGGCGCCTGTACCTGGCCTTGCACTCCTGCAGGTCTTCCCTGTGCTTGGAAATCCTATGCTTGTAGTGCTCAGTGTGGTGCTTCTGCTGAGCCTCCTTCTCAGACAGATCCAATTCGAACTGAGCCAGCTGTTTTGCCAAGTCTTTCTCATGGTGGCTGCTTAGCTCCAGCAACTGCTTCCTGTTGGGGCCCTAAGGAGCTCAGGCGGGCAGGCGAGGAATAGCAAGTAGAGGCTGGCAAGGCGCCCCTTGACATGAGTGACATTGAGTTGGCCACGCCCACCCATTCACATGACCACCTTGCCACGCCCATCCATCCGGTCATTAGGCAGATCATATTAGTGGTCTGTGGGATTTAAACTTATGATTTAGTGGTGCCTTTGGTCCGAAAGGTTAGTGACCCCTGTTCTAGTGAATCCTACCCTGATCCAGAAGTTGGACTAGAAAAGCTTCCAGGAATGGTTCTGTGATTCTGAGAAGTAGAAGTTCAGAGATGCCATCCCAAGGAAATCCATAAATCCCAGAATAGAGAACAATAGAGTTGGAGGAGAACTTGGAGGTCTTCAAGCCTAACCTCTTGCTCAAGACTCTATACCAGAGGTCCTCAAACTTGACAGTTTTAAGACTTGTCGACTTCAACTCTCAGAATTCTCCAGCCAGCTATGCTGGCTGGAGAATTCTGGGAATTTTTTTTTTATTATTAAATTTCTCTACCGCCCTTCTCCCGAAGGACTCAGGGTGATGAACAGCCATAAAACACATAAATACAAAAATTTAAAATAAATTAAAAACGAATTAAATAATTTGGCTGAATTTAAAATACCCCATAATTTAAAACAAATTAAAATTTACATTTAAAAAGGGGAGAAGATTTAGTCCAGGCCAGCTTGATGAAATAAAAGAGTCTTAAGCGTGCGACGGAAGGTGCGCAGATCCGAGATCCTTCGTATCTCCGGGGGAGCTCATTCCAGATTGTAGATGCCCCCACAGAGAAGGCTCTCCCCCTAGGGGCCACCAGTCGACATCGTTTGGCCGACGGCACCCGGAGGAGCCCCTCTCTATGGGAGCGTACTGGTCGGTGGGAGGCTATTGGTGGTAGCAGGCGGTCCCATAGATAACTAGGTCCTAAGCCATGGAGTGCTTTAAAGGTGATAACCAGAACCTTGAAGCACACTCGGAAGACCACCGGGAGCCAGTGCAGCTCGCGCAGGAGAGGTGTTACATGGGAACTCCACATCGCTCCCATAACCACCCGCATGGCCGCACTCTGCGCCAGTTGGAGCCTCCGAGTGCACCTCAAGAGGAGCCCCATGTAGAGAGCATTACAATAGTCCAGATGAGAGGGACGAGGGCATGAGTGACTGTGTGTAGAATTAAAGTCCACAAGTCTTAAAGCTGCCAAGTTTGAAGACCTCTGCTCTACAGCATTTCTGACAAAAACCTGTCAAGACTTTCTTGAAAACTTCCAGTGATGGAGCACCCACAACTTCCAGAAGTAAGCCATTCCTATAATTAATTGTTCTCACTGTCAGGAAATTTCTTCTTAGTTTTGGTTAGATCCCTCTTTGATAAGTTTCAACTCATTACTACTTGTCCTGCCCTCAGGTGCTTTGGAGAACAGGTAGAGAACCAGCCTTTGGTCACAGGAGGGCTAACTTTGCCAAAACATCGCCAAAAAGGCATTAAGAGTTGTAAACCTATAGCTCATCTATCTGGAACCTGCACTTCATATCGGACATTAATACAATTGAACGTGTCCAGAAATATTTCACAAGAAGAGTCCTCCACTCTTCTACTCGCAACAAAATACCTTATGCCATCAGACTTGAAATTCTAGGCTTAGAAAACTTAGAACAGCGCCGCCTTTGGTATGACCTAAGCATGGCTCATAAAATTATCTGCTACAACGTCCTACCTGTCAATGACTACTTCAGCTTCAACCATAGCAATACACGAGCACACTATATACAGTCAGGTCCAGAAATATTGGGACATCAACACAATTCTAACATCTTTGGCTCTATACACCACCACAATGGAGTTGGAATGAAACAAACACAATGTGCATTAACTGCAGACCGTCAGCTTTAATTTGAGGGTATGTACATCCAACTCAGGTGAACGCTGTAGGATTTACAGCAGTTTGTATATGTACCTCCCACTTGTTAAGGGACCAAAAGTAATGGGACAATTGGCTTCTCAGCTGTTCCATGGCCAGATGTGTGATATTCCCCCATTACCCCAATTACAATGTGCAGATAAAAGGCCCAGAGTTCATTTCAAGTGTGCTATTTGCATTTGGAATCTGTTGCTGTCAACTCTCAAGATGAGATCCAAAGAGCTGTCACTATCAGTGAAGCAAGCTATCATTATGCTGAAGAAACAAAACAAACCCATCAGAGAGATAGCAAGAACATTAGGCATGGCCAAAACAACTCTTTGAAACATTCTCAAAAAGAAGGAATGCACCGGTGAGCTCAGCAACACCAAAAGACCTGGGAGACCACGGAAAACAAGTGTGGTGGATAACCGAAGAATTCTTTTCCTGGTGAAGAAAACACCCTTCACAACAGTTGGCCAGATCAAGAACACTCTCCAGGAGGTAGGTGTATGTGTGTCGAAGTCAACAATCAAGAGAAGACTTCACCAGGGTGAATACAGAGGGTTCACCACAAGATGTAAACCATTGGTGAGCCTCAAAAACAGGAAGCCAGATTAGAGTTTGCCAAACAGCATCTAACAAAGCCTTCACAGTTCTGGAATAAGATCCTATGGACAGATGAGACCAAGATCAACTTGTACCAGAGTGATGGGAAGAGAAGAGTATGGAAAAGGAAAGGAATTGCTCATGATCCTAAGCATACCACCTCATCAGTGAAGCATGGTGGTGGTAGTGTCATGGCGTGGGCATGTATGGCTGCTAATGGAACTGGTTCTCTTGTATTTATTGATGGTGTGACTGCTGAAAAAAGCAGCAGGATGAATTCTGAAGTGTTTCGGGCAATATTATCTGCTCACATTCAGCCAAATGCTGCAGAATTCATTGGACGGCGCTTCACAGTGCAGATGGACAATGACCCAAAGCATACTGCAAAAGCAACCAAAGAGTTTTTGAAGGGACAGAAGTGGGATGTTATGCAATGGCCAAATCAATCACCTGACCTGAATCCCATTGAGCATGCATTTCACTTGCTGAAGACAAAACTGAAGGGAAAATGCCCCAAGAACAAGCAGGAACCGAAGACAGTTGCAGTAGAGGCCTGGCAGAGCATCACCAGTGATGAAACCCAGTGTCTAGTGATGTCTATGCGTTCCACACTTCAGGCTGTGATTGACTGCAAAGGATTTGCAACCAAGTATTAAGAAGGGAAAGTTTGAGTTATGATTATTATTCTGTCCCATTACTTTTGGTCCCTTAACAAGTGGGAGGCACATATGCAAACTGCTGTAAGTCCTACACCATTCACCTGAGTTGGATGTACATACCCTCAAATTAAAGCTGACAGTCTGCAGTTAACGCACATTGTGTTTGTTTCATTCCAACTCCATTGTGGTGGTGTATAGAGCCAAAGATGTTAGAATTGTGTCGATGTCCCAATATTTCTGGACCTGACTGTATACAAACTTAAAGTGAACTGCTCCAAACTCGATTGCAGAAAATACGACTTCAGCAACAGAGTGGTCAATGCATGGAATGCACTACCTGACTCTGTTGTTTCATCCCCAAAACCCCCAAATTTTAACCTAAGAGTGTCTACTGTTGACCTCACCCCATTCCTAAGAGGTCTGGCATGCACCAGCGTGCCTACCATTCCTGTCCTAATGTTTCCTCTATTCGTATCAATTTTACGTATTCAATTCATGCTTATACTTATATATATTACCTAATACGTTCTTGACAAATAAAATAAATAAATAAATAAATAAATGTTGCCCAAAGCCCCAAAGGTGCTTTTTCAAGAGGAAACTGGACTTCCTTTGTTTTTCCTTGAAGACATTTGGCTTCTCATCCAAGAAGTTTCTTCAGTTCTGACTGAATAGTGGGGAATGGAAGGATTTATATTCCTTGCAGTCATCGGTCATTAACACTCTTTCTGAGAGTCATTGAGGCCACCTGAAAGTTTTTCTCTGCCCTCAGGGTCACCTGAGTAGTGCAAATGGGTGTGGAACCTTCTTGGAACTGCTGAAAGGAGTGTGTTGTACACAAGGTAGGCGGTGTCGTATCTGCCAGATAAACCTCCAAGTGGCCTCAATGACTCTCAGAAAGACTGCTAACAATCAGATGACTGCAAGGAATATAAATCCTTCCATTCTCCACCATTGTCAGAACGGAAGAAGCTTCTTGAATGAGAAATGAAATGCCTTCAAGGAAAAACAAAGGAAGTCCAGTTGCCCTTTGAAAAAGCATCTTTGGAAGAACCATGACATGGATGACTGAGAATTTCCATAGACATGTGGCCAAAAACAATAGTTAAAAACAATTTGACAGTCAAAGTAAATATTCGGAGAGGTGGTGGACATGCCTTCACTGAGTAAGTTCAAGAGATGTTAGGAATAAATCAGAATCAGAATCAGAATAGAGTTGGAAGGAACCTTGGAGGTCTTCAAGACCCCAGCTCAAGCAGAAGATCCTACCATTTCAGACAAGTGACTGCCCAGTCTCTTCTTAAAAATCTCCAGTGATGAAGCATCCACAACTTCTGAAGGCAAGCTATACCACTGGTTAATTGTCCTCACTGTTAGGAAGTTTCTCCTTAATTCCAGGTTGCTTCTCTCCTTGATTAGTTTCCATCTGTTGTTTCTTGTCCTACCTTCTGGTACTTTGGAAAATAAATTGATCCCCTTCTCTTTGTGGCAGCCACCTAAATACTAGAATACTGATATCAGAGCCATGGTGGCATAGTGGTTAGAATGCAGTACTGCAGGCTACTTCTGCTGACTGCCGGCTGCCAGCAATTTGGCAGTTCGAATTTCACCAGCGCAAGGTTGACTCAACCTTCCATCTTTCCGAGGTCGATAAAATGAGGACCCAGAGTGTTGGGGGTAAGATGCTGACTCTGTAAACTGCTTAGAGAGGGCTGTAAATCACTGTGAAACGGTATATAAGTCTAAGTCCTATTGATATTGCTATCATGACCCTGCTAGTCCTTCTTTTCTCTAGACTAGCCAAGTCCAAATCCTGCCACTGTTCTTCATATGTTTTAGTCTCCAGGTCTTTAATCATCTCAGTGGCTCTTCTTTGCACTTTTTCCAAAGTCTCAACATCTTTTTTGTCATGTGGCGACCAAATCTGGATGCAGTATTCCAGGTGTGGCCTTACTAAGACTTTATAAAGCAATATTAATACTTCACATGATTTTGATTCTATGCCTCTGTTTATACAACCAAGGATTGTATTAGCTTTTTTGGCTACTGCTTCAGTCTGGATTTCTATACCAAATGATGCTTGGATAATATAATTATTATTTTGGAATACTGCATCCAGTTTTGGTTGCCACAATGTAAAAAGGATGTTGAGATTCTAGAACAGGAGTGTTAAACTCATGTCGTCACAGAGGCGTCACATGGCATATCGGGACTTTTTTCCCCTTCATTAAACGGGGCATGGGCATGGCCAGTGCATGATGCATCCGGCCTGTGGCCCGGGAGTTTAACAGCCTTGCTCTAGAAAGAGTGCAGAGAGGAGCAACAAGGATGATTAGGGGACTGGAGGCTAAAACATATGAAGAACGGCTGCAGGAATTGGGTATGTCTAGTTTAATCAAAAGAAGGACTAGGGGTGACATGATAGCAGTGTTATGATATCTCAGGGGCTGCCACAAAGAAGAGGGAGTCAAGCTATTCTCCAAAGCACCTGAGGGCAGGACAAGAAGCAATGGGTGGAAACTAATCAAGGAGAGAAGTAACTTAGAACTAAGGAGGAATTTCTGGACAGTTAGAACAATTAATCAGTGGAACAACTTGCCTCCAGAAGTTGTGGATGCTCCAACACTGGAAGTTTTTAAGAAGAGGTTGGATAACCATTTGTCTGAAGTGGTGTAGGGTTTCCTGCCTAAGCAGGGGGTTGGACTAGAAGACTTCCAAGGTCCCTTCCAACTCTGTTATTCTATTCCAGTGATGGCAAGCCTACGGCATGCATGCTGGAAGTGGCACGCAGAGCCATCTCTCCGGGCACGCCAGCTGTCCCCCGTTGCTCTTCCGGTTCTGGGTCGCACATGCCAACTGGTTTTCGTGCACGCATGCATGCCAGAAAACGGAAGACCAGGTGACCGGCACGCATGCGCATGCCATAAACTGGAAGCCTAGCTTCCCGGCGCACACATGTCCTTGGGGAGCTGCTCTTCCCGTTTCCGGCGCTTCCTTGTGCACACACGCACACTCCTGTTTTTTTTTAAATTTGATTTATATGCCTCCCTTCTCCGGAGACTCAGGGCGGCTTACAGTGCGTTAAGCAATAGCCTTCATACTTTTGTATATTTATACAAAGTCAGCTTATTGCCCCCACAAACTGGGTCCTCAATTGACCTACCTTAGAAAGGATGGAAGGCTGAGTCAACCTTGAGCCTGGTGAGATTCGAACCTGCAGTAATTGCAGGCATCTGGTCTTAATAACAGGGTGCCTTAGACCACTGTACTACCAAGGCTCTTGTTTTGGCACTCAGTGCCGAAAAGTTTCACCCACACTATTCTAATTCTAGCCAGGATTGTAGATTTGGCTTTGGAGGACAACGAGTTTTAGTTCTTACATTTTTAAAACTACGTTGATTCTAACTCTCAAAAGTCATTTCCAGAATGAAGGTGGAGCAGGTTGGAAGCGCATCTGAAGATTGGTGATTCCGTCTTCTTTTCCTCCCTTGCCCCACACCTGCATCCATCTTTACATTTATGATTGCTCTACATCCAAAATCCTTTTGCAAGAAATTTCTGCAGGGATGTTTATAAAATCTCATGATGGGAATTACAACGTAACGATGTCAGGTGTATGAATGTAATGAGTGTTGATTTCTGTATTTTTTAAAAAATTTCCTGAAAATTGTGGGTATGAAGATGGATACGAATAGGTGGATCATTGGTGTCAGGTTTTTCCTTTTAAAATCCTTTAAAAAAAAAATCTCAGCCCCTTTTACATTTAAAATCAAATCTTTGTGTACTATCTAATATTTTAGGAAGAATGTTTTTTTTAATTTCCTATGATTATAAACTCCATTTAAAGGAGGTTGTGTGGAACCCAAGGGTTCTAAAGAGCTAGCATACAACTGCACAACATAACAAAGGAATCTGGTTAGTGTGTGTGCCACAATACACTGAGATGATCTGAATCACCCAAAAGGAAACAAACAAACATGAGCATAATATGGAATGGAATGGAATGGAATGGAATGGAATGGAATGGAATGGAATGGAATAGAATAGAATAGAATAGAATAGAATAGAATAGAATAGAATAGAATAGAATAGAATAGAATAGAATAGAATAGAATAGAATAGAATAGAATAGAATAGAACAACAGAGTTGGAAGGGACCTTGGGGGTCTTCCTGCTCAGGCAGGAAACCCTACACCACTTCAGACAAATGGTTATCCAACCTCTTCTTAAAAATTTCCAGTGTTGGAGAATTCACAAATTCTGGAGGCAAGGTGTTCCACTGGTTAATTGTTCTGTCAAGAAATTTCTCCTTAGTTCTAAGTTCCTTCTCTCCTTGTTTAGTTTCCAGCCATTGCTTCTTGCCTGCCTTCAGGTGCTTTGGAGAATAGCTTGACTCCCTCTTCTTTGTGGCAGCCCCTGAGATATTGGAACAATGCTATCATGTCTCCTCTAGTCCTTCTTTTCATTAAACTAGACATACCCAGTTCCTGCAACCGTTCTTCCTATGTTTTAGCGTCCAGTCTCCTGATCATCTTTATAGAGTCAATGTAGCTGTTGAATCATAAAATCTGCATTTCCCTCTGCAGCCTGTAACCTGCAGGATGGGGTTTCAGCTTTAAAAGGAAATATTAGAGCAGGGGATTCTAAATTCTCTGCCCAATTTGTGAAGAAAGGAATTGGGGTGTCTCCAAGGTAAGGAGAAAATTTCAAAATATGAGTTGGGATAATAGCATGCAAATTTGAGATGGGCAGGGGTGCTATGTATTTTTAAAATCTAATCAGGCTTGTGCAGAAAAAAATGGGGGTAGGTCAAAAGTCATTTTGGGATGTGCTCCCCATTTTGCTTATACAAGCCTACTTATGATTTGGAAACTCACGTCATGACTGAAGTCTGCTTTCTTATTACTATATCAAAAGCTCAGAGGGGACACGGATGGTTTCTTAAGTTAGTGATAAAGCTTGGCTGTTCGATAATACAACATATACTAAATACTGTTTCCATTCTACGTGTGAAGGAAAGAAGGAGGGAGGGAGGGAGGGAAGGAGAGAGAGAGGAAAAAGAAAGAAAGAAAGAAAGAAAGAAGGGAGGGAGGGAGGGAGGGAGGGAGGGGAGGGGAGGGAGGAGAGAGAGAAAGGAAGGAAAGAAGGAAAGAAAGAAAAAAGACAGAAAGAAAGAATGAAAGAATGAAAGAAACAAAGAAAGAAAGAAAGAAAGAAAGAAAAAGGAGAGAGAGAGGGAGGGAGGGAAGGGGAGAGAGAGAAAAGAAGGAAAGAAAGAAAGGAAGACAGAAAGAAAGAAAGAAAGAAAGAAAGAGGAAGGAGAGAGGGAGGGAGGGAAGGGGGAGAGAGAGAAAGGAAGGAAAGAAAGAAAGACAGACAGACGAAAGAAAAAGAAAAAGAAAGAAAGAAAGAAAGAAAGAAAGAAAGAAAGAAAGAAAGAAAGAAAGAAAGAAAGAAAGAAAGACTACAGTTGTCCAATCAACAATACACTGGCTAAGGAAGCAGGTAATACTAAGGAAAGAAGGAAGGAAGGAAGGAAGGAAGGAAGGAAGGAAGGAAGGAAGGAAGGAAGGAAGGAAGGAAGGAAGGAAAATATATCACCTCTCTTTGCTCAAATATTCTCTAAGCAGGAGAGCCAGGGTATTGATTTATAATAAATGAACAAGTTGTTAATAATGAAAACACTTACACTGTGTTCTGGCAACAGCCACTGCAAAGTATGTCTTAACCATTTTGCAACAAACCTCCCATATCTATAATGATTACTTCAGACCTTGCAAGCTTGCATTTATTTCTGCCAATGAACAAGCCATGCACGGGAATATATATGAAAGTTTCATGATGATTGCAAAGCACATTATGAAGTGTTCTTTGGAGTACAACCTCCCCGCCTTCCTCTCTTCTCAAGTCCTGCTATCCTGTCTTATTATGGCAGGGATGTTCCTGGGAAGGATGGCTAAAGAATGCCAGGAATGTAAGCCAGATGTATATTCCCCTAGCAAAGCCTCCAAAGTTATAGCACTTAGCACTTAGACTAATATACCTATTCACAGAGCCTTACAACGCGCTCTAAGCAATTGTACAGGGTCAGCCTATGGCCCCCAACAATCTGGGTCCTCATTTTCCCCACCTCAGAAGGATGGAAGGCGGAGTCAACCTTGAGCTGGTCAGGATCAAACTCCTGGCAGTCGGCAGAATTAACCTTCAATACTGCATTCTAACCACTGTGTCACCAATGGCTTCTATGTAGGAGTTATGAAGGTCATCCCAGCTGCACACTTAAAAAAAGGCAGACACCTATATTGGACAGCCATGATCTAGGACAGAAGGTCAAACTCAAGGCCTGTGGGCCGGATCAGGGGTGCTAAGACCTGGCCCGCGGAGCCACTTGGAAACAGTGAAGGACTGACCTGCGGTGCCTCTGCCAGTGAAAACTGAGATCGGGAGGGGTGCGTGTGGCCCTTCCAGGCTCTGTTTTTGCTGGCAGAGGATTGGAGGAGGCCATTGCAGCCAAAAACAGAGGCCGGGAGGACAATAGATCCCCCCAGTCCCACCCGGGCCACCACAGTTGCCCCTGACACGCCAGTGGTGGGTTGCTCCTGGTTCACACTGGTTCCCGACATCATCAAAACGCTTCTGCGCTTGTGC
Source organism: Arizona elegans (assembly GCA_022577455.1). NCBI lineage: Eukaryota > Metazoa > Chordata > Lepidosauria > Squamata > Colubridae > Arizona > Arizona elegans. The sequence goes on from JAKOOJ010000017.1 coordinate 6,924,191, forward strand.
AAAAGCTTCTGCGCCTGTGAAGCGCACGCACGCACGCGGCCCTGCTGCAAACCGATAGTAAAGGTAAGTAGAACCCATCCCTATGACACGCGTGATGATCTGGCCATGCCAACCCGGCCCCCTGAGGTCAAACACAACCCTGATGCAACCCTCAATGAAATCGAGTTTGATATCCCTGCCCTAGGAAGATTCAAAAGCAGAGGGTCGCTTTAGTGACCATAGCAAAGGCATTTGTTTATACCGTGCAGGCAAAGACAGTGGTAAATCACTTCTGTATTTTGCCCAAGAAAACCACATGAATAGAAAATATAAAATTATGGACGATAGAGTGCCAGTTGTTAAGCTCCTAGAGCAGGGGTGTCAAACTAGATGTCTTCGAGGGCTGGATCAGCATTGTACTTCTCCTCCATGGGCCGGCCCCGGGGGGGTGGGGTGGGGTGGAAGGACATGGGACAGATTCTTCCTGCAGCACCTTGCTGGCCAAAATGGAGTGTTGGGGAGCAATGTGTGGGCCAGTCCTTTGCAATTTCCAGGCCGGCCCACGGGCCAGATTTAAGCACCCCACTGGCCAGATCTGGCCCACAGGCCTTGAGTTTGACACCCGTCCTAGAGTCAAATCACACTCAACCTGATACTGAGGAATTGCTGAAGATCTTTTGGACTACAGGCAGGCCTTGACTTGTGACCACAATTGAGACCAGAATTTCTAGTGCTGAGCAAGTGTTGTGGCCCATCAGCGGCCTGTGCAGCTAGTAGCTGATTCTGACAGTGAGGAGGCTGGTGTGGTGCTGCGCCAGCAGCCTGTGCATCTGGCATTCAAGTCGGACAATGAGGAGGCTGGAGAAGATGTGCCAGATGCGGGGATTCAGCCAGGGCCCTCAGAACCTCCAGAAGCTCCCATAAGTGAAGAGGAAGAAGAGGAGGAGCCTCTTCTCGATGCACGGGCCCCCAGATCCCCCCCCAATTTTCAATAGACCTGTCTTTAGTTCTTTTAATACTGTGATACATGGGAGAGTAGCATGCAACTGTCACCAACCTAGGCGCCAAGGTTCCGAGTGATGAACCCAATCAAAGTAATCACAGCCAAGATGATACAATCTCCTAATGCAAAACTTTATTGAGTACATCATTTCGGCACCGAGGAGGGCAAAAACCAGATCTGGCTATTTCCCACGCAAACCTACATAGTCAAAGTTCAGGTTCTGCCTCCCTCCAATTAGAGCAGGTCACATTGTCCAATTGAGTCTCCTGGTATTGTTGTGAGAAAGTCTTTCTGGCTCTGATAAACACCTGCCGAAACGTCCTTGGTTCTCATGCCTGGCATCATGATGTCTGAAACCTAAGTTCTATCTCCCCTCCTTCCCTCCCCCCATAGTTCATTGGCAAACTGAGAAGCAATAATAGTTTTGAAGCTTGACACTAGGAATATCCCCACTTCCATAAGCATCCAATCTAAATAACATCTAGATAAAGGTTTCTCTGTCGGTCATGTCTGACTCTAGTCTTTGGTGCTCATCTCTGTTTCTTGGCCATGTGGCCAGCATAGCTATACACTAAAGGAGCATGGAACATTGTTACCTTCCAACTGGCATGGTACCTATTTATCTACTCTCATTTGTATGTCTTTGAACTGTTAAGTGAGCCAGAGCTGAGGCAAGTATCAGGAGCTCAACCCATTGCATGGAACTCGGGTCTCGAACCCAGGCTATCAGCTCTGCCGCTCACAAGCTAAGTATCTTTAACTGCTGAGTCATTGTACCCTGAAATAACATCTAAATAACATCAATTCATGCTTTCTCAGATTCATTTCAGCCCCTGCGTTCATAATTATGCCTATAACTTCACTTCCATACACCTGTTCATTCATTCCTTTGCACAAGTTCAGAGATCATTATTAAAGTCTCTTGCATCCATTCCTGTTTTAGCTTCACAAACACACAACATGCCTGTTTTCTTTCATTTCACTGGTTAATTTGTGTCCTTGACCATTTTATCCTCTTATCTTCCAAGCTGCAATCTTCTACAATATATACCATGATCATCACCAATCAGCCTATAAATATTGACCTCTGCTTCCCAGTGAAATTGAATTTTTGACAGGTAACTCAGATTCCTAAATTTAGCAGTGTTACATTTCCTACTAACCTCAAGGACTGTCCTGTTCATTTGGGATACGTTTTATCCTGTGTGCCATAAGCACACCCATACCTCAGTTTTATCCCAGGAATTGTACTTACCTGAAGGCTAAAACATATGAAGAGCAGTTGTAGAAATTGGGTATGTTTGGGTAGTTTGAAGAAAAGAAGGATTGGGAGTGACATGATATCTAAGCAGGGGTGGGTTCTACTTACCTTTACTACTGGTTCACATTGCGCCTGCACTCTTCTGTGCATGCACAGATCACCTATGACTGTCATGGCAAACCTATGGCATGGGTGCCATAGGTGGCATGCAGAGCCATATCTGAGGGCACACGAGCATTGCCCTAGCTCAGCTCCAGCACACGTGCCCACTGGCCAGCTGATTTTTGGGCCTTCCGGGCCCACCTGAAGTCAGGAAATGAGCTGTTTCCAGCCTCCAGAGGGCCTCCAGGGGGGGTTGAGGAAGACCGTTTTTGCCCTCCCCAGGCTCCTAGAAAGCCTCTGGAGCTGGGGGGAGAGTGAAAAACGGGCCCACTGTGCCATCACGTGTCAAAAGCGGGGGGAGCGCGGGGGGAGCACGCACACGTGCGTGGGAGGGTGGAGCATGGGTGGGCATTGAATTATGGGTGTGGGCACGCACATGCACGATCCCCCCGCTCTCCCCCCGCTTTTGGCATGCGACAGCAAAAAGGTTAGCCATCACTGACCTATGATGACGTCTGGGTCCCGCCGGTTTTACTACCGGTTCTTGCAAACCGGTCCAAACCGAGGCCAACCCACCACTGTATCTAAAGACATCAAATTGGAATGCTAGGAGTATTCTGGTGTCAAAGGGGCTGCCACGAAGAAGAAGCAGGGTCAACCTATTCTCCAAAGCACCTGAAGGCAGGATAAGAAGCAAGAAACTAATCAAGGAGAGATACAATCTAGAACTGAGGAGAAATTTCCTGACAGAACAATTAATCAGTGGAACAACTTGCCTCCATAAGGTGTGGGTGCTCCATCACTGGAGGTTTTTAAGAAAAAAAATGGGCAGGCATTTTTCTGAAATGATATATAGGATCTCTTCTTTGAGCAGGGGGTTGGACTAGAAGACCTCCAAGGTCCCTTCGAACTCTGTTATTCTGTTATTCCATGCAAGCCCTGATCTAGAGGCTGTCTACAAGCTAACATATGTTACCTAAATCCTACCAGCCGGAAAACAGACGCAATGTAGTGACACATTCAGGGTATGCATACAAATGCTCACAAAAATAAATATCTAGGGATTTTCTGCTTAGGTGCATTACAAAACCCATTATGTAGGGTTTTGGAACAAGTAGAATGCTTTCTCAACACAAAATACGCCTATAGATCCTCATTTGTTGCTGAGGAAAAGAAAAAAAAACATCCATTCCACGGATGAATTTTCCATCGCTCCAAGCTGGAAAGGATGGATTTGAAATGCTAGCACCTCATACGTTGATATCAACAACATATATCCAGACTGATATACATATTCGTTTTTCCTTTATAGCCGCCGTGTGTGTACAATCCCATTGCAATTTATAATTCTGAGCAGGCAGAAATAAATTATTTATAAACAACAAGAGACGAAAGAGGCTGCTTCCTGCCTTGAGGGTGGGCTTATCAGCGATGCTAGTCCATTCCCTCTTTCCCTCAACTTTGAAGCATTCTACATTGAACGGGGCTCCAGGTCAACCAGATTTGTGAAAGGTGGCATGGGGAAGATTGAGGTGCCCCACAGGAGATAACACCAGATGCTTGAGGTGTCAGTCAGAAGATAGCATTGGAGATTTGGAATGTCAGTCAGGGGCTCTGAAAACTTCAGCTGTCAGAAGATAGTGCTACCGGTCTGAGGAATCACTCAGGAGCTGACCCAGGAGGCTAGATATTTCAGATGAAGATGACACTGGACACTTGAGGTGTCTCTCAAGAGCTGACACTAGAAGTTAGAGGTTTCAGTCAAATGATGGCATTGGTGACTTGGGATTTATTTATTTATTTATTTTTCATATTTCTATGCCGCCCACTCTCCAAGGACTCTGGGCGGCTTACACCAAAGACAGTATACTAAATAGCATATTGCCCCCAACAATCTGGGTCCTCATTTTACCCACCTCGGAAGGATGGAAGGCTGAGTCAACCTTGAGCCGGTGAGATCTGATCTGCTGATCTGCTGAACTAGCAGTCAGCTGAAGTAGCTGTAGTACTGCATTCTAACCACTGTGCCACCTTGGCTCTGGGATGTCGGTTACCATTCCATGTAAAATCTTGGGGCTCCTGAAATTCTTCTCTGAGATTCAAGGGGAAGAACCTGGAAACAGAAGAACCTGGAAACCAAGAGCTTCGGAGAAATGAAGGACATCTTGAGAAGTGCTGTCTCTTTGCTTGGAGATGAGTGACAGTGATGCCTACCAGAGATTTATATTGCTATTACTGGTAGTAATTTTATTCTTTCAAGAATCCTTAGTTCCATTCTAGAACTTAAGATACCGTAATTCTTTTCAATAGAGATGTACAGATTTCCTTTCTTAATTTTTTTTTCCCGGCCTTTCCCATGACTTTCTCTTTGAATGTTTTGACCTTGAAGATGGGTGACTATGAATTGCAGACACAATTGAGATCTGTGTCCTGAAAAACCTGAGCCCCTGACTTTTTAATTAACCCCTTTTCTGAGTTAATTCAATATAAGATAGCCATAAATCATAAATTGACCAAAAATGCAAAAGTTAAACCCTAAAGATTCAATCCAGGTTAACACTAATTAATCATAGGATGTTGTGCCATTGAAACTATTTGGGCATTAACGGACCTGGTTAAAATGTTGTATCCACATATCTGAGGGTAGGACAAGAAACAATGGGTGGAAAATAATCAAGGAGAGAAGCAACCTAGAACTAAGGAAATTTCCTGACAGTTAGAACAATTAATCAGTGGAACAACTTGCCTCCCGAAGTTGTGAATGCTCCAACACTGGAAGTTTTAAAGAAGATGTTGGATAACCATTTGTCTGAAGTGATGTAGGGTTTTCTGCCTAAGCAAGGGGTTGGACTAGAAGACCTCCAAGGTCCCTTCCAACTCTGTTATTCTATTCTACTTAAATAAACTAGAAGGTTGAATCCTTTTTGGTGGGTGAAAGCAGTGGTGAAATCCAATTTTTTTTACTACTGGTTCTGTGGGCGTAGCTTGGTAGGCGTGGTGTGGCTTGGTGGGCGTGGCTTGGTGGGCATAGCAGGGGGAAGGATACTGAAAAAATCTCTATTCCCTCCCCACTCCTAGGGGAAAGATATTGCAAAAACTCCATTCCCACCCCACTCTGGGACCAGTCAGAGGTGGTATTTGCTGGTTCTCCAAACTACTCAAAATTTCTGCTACCGGTTCTCTGAAATGCTCAAAATTTCCGCTACCGGTTCTCCAGAACCTGCTGGATTTCACCCCTGGGTGAAAGGTTGTAACCATACAATGAGATGGACTAAATTTTCTAGCCCTCTTTGTGAACTACGTTATAGAAATAAATCTTTACCCATATGCAAACTCCCTTGTACCTGTTTTTCAGGTTTATTGTAATGGAAAAGGACCCAGGAAGGGTTTAAACTAACAAATAGATGTATTTATGGGAATATCAGCAGTTGTTCACAGTCAGCTCATGGCCTTGTACATGTTTCTTTTTCTTGGTACAAAGCTAAAAAATGTAACTTGAGTGAATGAGAGATTCATTCAGCTAGGAGAGAGATTACCTCCACACTGAGTGATCATGCTGAAAATTCAGTTCTTGATTTTATAAGAGGTGAAGCAAGACACGGAAACATCTTCAGCCTGATTGACTAAGAGAGGAATAAGCAGGACTATGTCCATATGCAGGAAGGAGATTCGTAATATAAGAATAAGGATCAAGATATTGTAGGAAATTAGCATCCACCCCTCTCCTAGAAAAATGAAATATTTTAGGAAATATTAAAAGGGCAGAATATTTCCCCTAAAAGGGAGGCAGAAACTCACCCCCACACCTCTTTGTCAATGGGCCATTAAGACCTGAGCCGGTCCATTCTACATAACAAAGATCTACCTCCTTCAGGCAGAGCCATTTAATTGCCCTTCATTGCATCACCCAACAAATTCAACCAAACGTAGCACACAGACAACCTACAAAGCTAGCCATGACATGTGATCCAGGAAGTTCAAAGCCAGAGAGGGTATAAAACCCAGGGACTCTCAGCATTTCTTCCCTTTTTTCACCCAAGATCTCCAAGGCATGTGATCCCGTTCATCAATAAACTTTCTTTCCATGAAGAAGGTCTTTTCCCCCACTTGGAACTGAACCCAGAAGGACATTTCTTCCAACAATATAAAGCAAAGTACAGATGGAAACTTTATGCAAGCAGATCTAGAGAGCAGAACAATTGGTTTTGGGGTTGATTTGCTTTAAAATTCAACCTGTGTAGGTCACAGGGGAGTGGCAGGAACTATGTGATGGTTATGAGAACCTGCAAGACCAAATCTCACTCAATAGCCTTCTCCGTTGATAGTAAAAGCAAAAGACGTTTAGCCTAGAAATGATAGTCAACATTGAGTTAAACTCAGTTTCCCATGATTGCACTGAGGTAACCATGTAATTATCTTGGTAGCAATGAAGACATTGTTTGCTGGTCTCTTCTGCTGGGATGTGGTCTTTTCCCCCCACCTTTTGGACTGGTCTAATCTACTGAGATTTCCTGGTAGGTCTTCCATACACACATTCACCAAAACTGATCCTGCTTTGCTTCTTACAAGATAACTCAGGTTCCCTTACTTCATTTGAGAAGGTAAAGGAAAGGAAAATTGAGTTGACTTCTACTTTTGGGAACTTCACAGACAGATCCACGTTGCTCTCTTGGACACTTTAAGTGTTTGTCATTTTGGGGGACCTTTTTATTTATTTAAAGGTAAAGGTTCCCCTCGCACATATGTGCTAGTCGTTCCCGACTCTAGGGAGCAGTGCTCATCTCCGTTTCAAAGCCGAAGAACCAGTGCTGTCCGAAGACATCTCCATGGTCATGTGGCCAGCTTGACTAAATGCCAAAGGAGCACGGAACACTGTTACCTTCTCACCAAAGGTGGTCCCTATTTTTCTACTTGCATTTTTTACGTGCTTTCGAACTGCTAGGTTGGCAGAAGCTGGGACAAGTAACGGGAGCTCACCCCGTTATGCGGCACTAGGGATTCAAACTGCTGAACTGCTGATCTTTCAATCGACAAGCTCAGCATCTTAACCACTGAGCCACCATATCCTTTCCTTTATTTATTTACTTTTATTTATTTGAAAGACACTTTCCTAGTCAATGAAAGAGAAATCTACAAAGTCTTTTATTAAAGACCGGAATCTGTTTAAGAGTTACAGTATATTACAAAAGCAGAACTTGATGATAAAGCATTTTAGTGTTTAAACAAGAAGAAGGAATGGAAAATTTAAATAGCATTTACAATGGTATAACAGACTAAAAAATGTTCTTCAGAATAACACCGTTGGAAGGGACATTGGAGGTCTTCTAGTCCAACTCTCTGCTCAGGAAATCCTATACCATTCCAGACAAATGGCTGTCCAATCTCTTCTTTAAAATTTCCAATGTTGGAGCGCTCACAGCTTCTGGAGGCAAGTCGTTCCACTGATTAATTGTTCAGGAAATAGACGATTAATAGATCCATGAGGAAAGTAAAGGGCAAAAGTGTTTTGTTTTTTTTAAGTTGGATGTTTCGTTTTATGCTTGCCATTTATGTTTTTGTATATGTTTATGTTGTTGTCTGATTTTCTAATGTCTATTTTATGTATAGAACTTTAATAAAATTTATGCACCTGAGAAATGAAAAAAAAAAAGAAGAAAGAAACGAATGTTCCGGAAAACTGGATGTCTGCATAGGTTCTGATTCTCTGGAACTATAATCAAATGAAGAAAAATAAAAATAAAGATGAAGTAGACAAGACCCTTTAGAGCAGCGGTCACCAACTGGTGGTCTATGGTGGTCTGGTCCGCAGAAAAATTATTTGCATTTTTTTATATTGCACTAAATCAGGGGTCCTCAAACTATGGCCCCTGGGACAGATATATGTAGTGAACATTTGTGTTGCTGCAGAGGGTCTCCCCCTTCAGGGTCTTTTTGTGTGGGTCGGTGGGGAGCAGAAATTCCGACTTGGCCACTTCGGCCTCCTGGTGCGGGGCTTTGGGCGAAGGCTGGAGGGAAGTGCTGCTGGTGGCAAGGAGCCGGAGGGCCTTGTTCCAGTGGGACTGCATCGTGGCCTGGAACTGGCTGACCATCTCAGCCCGCTGAGCCTCCAGGCGCCAGTACCTGGCCTTGCATTCCTTCAGGTCTTCTGTCTGCTCGGAAAGCATATGATCGTAGTCCTCAGTGAGGTGCTTCTGCTGAGCCTCCTTCTCGGTCAGGTCCAATTTGAATTGAGCTGTTTTGCCAACTTTTTCTTCTGGTGGCTGCTTAGCTCCAACAACTGCTTCCTGTTGGGGCCCTAAGGAGCCCGGGCAGGGAAACGAGGAGTGGCTGGCAGGGCACTGTGAGTAGAGGCAGGCGAGGCGCCCCTCAATGTAAGTGACATTGAGTTGGCCACGCCCACCCAGTCACATGACCACCTAGCCACACCCACCCAGCTGGTCATTAGGCAGATCATATTAGTGGTCCGTGGGGTTTAAAATTATGAATTTAGTGGTCCCTCAGGTCCAAAAGGTTGGGGACCCCTGCTTTAGAGGGCCGTAACGAGTGGTGGTATTCAGCCGGTTCGGACGGGTTTGGGTGAACCGGTAGTGGCGACCTGTGGGTGGGCCTGCCCCTGGCTCCCCAACCCCCAGCGCTATGCCGTCCTATTTAGCCACATTTTCTAAGCCGCGTGCATATGTGCAAGCTGCACACTCTCATATTTTGAGTGCAAGGCGAATCGGTGGTAAAATTATATGAAACCCACCTCTGGCCATAAGAAATAGAGATGTCAACCATTTTATAATGCAACCCAACTGCCATTGGTTGGATATGGATCCTTCTTCTTGCCTTAACACAGTCAAAGTGCTCAGAGTTGGGTGAAAAATTTGGAAACAAACAGTTATTTCTGTTGATTCCCAGGTGGCTCCCTACTCTCATCCTTCAGGTCTACCAATCTGATGCTTCACATAGGTAACCGCAGCAACATGTTTATACTAAAATACTGTTAAGGGAAATGATACCACAAGAAGGAGGGAAGTTATTGACGGGATGGGAAAATTAACAGAGCGAAGCTTAAAAGGAAAGACGAGGTGGTAAGTTTATAAGAAGAAAGGAAGAAAAAAGGAAAGGAAGTAAATCAAAGAGACTTTCCATTTTATTGCAGGTAGTCCTCGACTTATGGCTGTTTGTTTAATGATGGTTCATAGTCAGGATGGCCTTGGAAGGGACAGAGGTGACTTATGAGCTGTCCTTGAAGTTATGATCATCGCACCACTCCCTGGAGTCATGGGATCACCATTTGGGGGCTTGGCAACCGGCTCATATTTATGAAGGTTGCAGGATCTTGTGATCATGTGATCCAGCAGTGGGTTTCACATTTTGTTACCACCAGTTTGTCGCGAGCACATATCTTCCGTGCATGCTCCCGGCCTCAAAAATGTGCCTAAATAGGGTGGCATAGCACTGGGGCAGGTGGGCAGGCCCACCCGCGATCTCCTCTACTGGTTGACCTGAACCAGTCCTAACAAGCTGAGCACCACCCAGTGGTGAAATGCTCCCAGTTTGGACCGGATCGCCAGATCTGGTAGCAATGGCGGCGGGTGATTCGGAGAACCGGTAGCAAAAATCCCTGCCCCACCCCCCATGCCCAGCTGAGCCACACAATCATCAGAGGCCTTTTTTTTTTAACTTTTAAAAGCATTTTTTCTTCTGCCGAAAAAATGCTTTTAAAAGTAAAAAAAAAAGCCTCTGATGATCACACAGCTCAGCTGGGATCGTGAGAGCCTTTCACAAGCATTTTCTTTTACAACCTTTTCAGCCGAAGAGGTTGTAGAAAAAATGCTTTTAAAAGTTAAAAAAAAAAGTTGGCCACGCCCACCCACATTACCCCACCACCACCAAGCCACGCCCACAGAACCGGTAGTAACAAATTTTACATTTCACCCCTGGTACCACCTCTGATGTCATCGTGATTTCTGATCTTCCAAGCCAGCTTCTGACAATCAAAGTCAATCGGGGAAGCCAGAATCTCTTAATGAGAGCATGATTCATTTAATAATTGATTTGCTTGGCGACTGCTGTAAAATTGGTCATAAAATCATGTCCAGTCACATGATGACTCATTTAACAGCCACATCACTTAGCATCTGATATTCCAGATCCAATTGTGGCCATAAAATCTGTAGCGGACAAAAATGTTCTAAAGAGAATCATTAAAACTGCCCAGAATATCATCGGACTCCAGCTACCAGCCCTGGACGACATCTTTGAATCTCGCTGTTTGAGGAAGTTGCATAACATTCTGAGAGACTCTTCCCATCCTGCTTACAATCTTTTTGGACTGGTGCCTTCTGGCAGAAGATACAGAACAATTAAAACTCGGACCACACGTTTTCTGAATAGTTTTTATCCCAGAGCTATAATTGCACTCAACAATGAACTAAAGGGCCACCATCAGTGAGCTGTTGGACAGCATTACCTGGTCTGTAAGTGTGTTTGGAGATTGTTATGTGTGTTGGACCTGGTCTTTGGGTGTTAAGTGAATTTCGTTGTATGGGTATACTGTGTATATATGTACAATGACAATAAAGTTATTTATTTATTATTTATTTATTAAGTTGAGGGCTACCTCTAATTCAGCTGACGGGATTTACAATACTAAAGAGGAAAGAAACTGATGCAAAAAGAGCATGCATCTGTGTCAAAATGGTTCAGCACTGTGACCACCAGCATAGGGTTACTTTACCCTAAAGAAAATGGCCAATTTTCATGGAGCTAAAGGAGAACATTTGGGATTTATGGGGTCCTTGGAATTCTCTGATGTTGAATTTATATTTTACTGACAAAGAAATAAAGGGAGACTAGTATAGATCTATTTCAAGCTATTTAGCTCTCCTCAGCTAGCCATACCCTTCTGGGATTTGAACCCGGGCTACTTATCAGGGGTGAAATGCTACTGGTTCGGGCCAGTTCACTCGAACCAGTAGTAAAAAATGCTACTGATTCGCTGGAACAGGTAGTAAAAAAATGCTTTAAAAAGTAAAAAAAAAAAAAGTTCTGACGATTGTGCGGTACAGCTGATTGTCACATAGCTGATCATTGGAACTTTTTTTCCTACTTTTTAAACAAACTGGTAGCAGACTTCAGAGCATATCACCCCTGCTACTTACATATTAGGTAGATGTATTAACCTCTAAGCCATGGGCTTTCCTTGCTTTGTCGGCTATACCAGGGGAGATATTAAGCATTACCCTGATAGACTGGTTTCACTGTAAAAAAAACACGCTGAGCTTGATGGTTTTCTTGCAGACGTTTCATTACCAAACTAGGTAACATCATCAGTGCACGAAGGACCCCACAATTTAACCCTGAACTACAAATGTTCTCCTCTGTCAGTTTTAGGTTTGATTTTAAATTCGTTGACCTGCAAGAGTCACAGGAATATATGGAAGACTGCATGATGTTTGTCAGAATGGACAGAGCCAAAATATTTTCCAAATTGCAGAGAGTAAAAGGATTTAAGAAGTGAAATGGATACGGCAAAACTCATGTAAGGTTATAGCACCCATGTTGTTATCTGAACCTCCAAAAGGGCTGATATTGTGTTGTAAGAGTGAAACAAAGAATGTCAAAGTCTTTCAAAGTCTTCGCCCTCCTTTCTATCTCCCACTGTTCTAATTTTTAAAAACCAGGCTGAAAAGGGGAATTGGAGACTGGATAACCATTGTCCAATACAGTCAAGTCAAGAAATGGAGGTGAACTGCCTCCTCCTTCAGGGCAGATGGAATGAAGAGTTTTCGTTAAAAACTTAAAAGAATAATCCTTGATTATTATTAGGCCAAGCATCCTTTGCTGCCACTATCAACAGAGAAGGCAACTGAATGAGGTTTGGTCTTGCTCATTCTCACAATCATCAAACAGCTCCTGGCCACTTACAACCACTTGAACCCTGCCACATGTCTCTTCCCAGAAGGCCAAAAACTAACAAGGCACAGCATAGATCTGATACACAGATGGAGAATTCAACTTTTCAAGGATCCTGTCCAGTTTCTCAGATTTATTTATTTATTGATTTGATTTGATTTGTATGCCACCCTATCTCCATAGGACTCAGGGCAGCTCACAACAATTAAAATCAACCAGATAAAAACATATTAAAATACAATTAAACATATTAAAATTCATTAAAATAATCAAACCCCATCAGTCCAGGCTAGGCATTTTAAACAGCCATGTCTTTAGTTCGCGGCGGAAAGTGCAAAGGTCAGGGGCCAACCGGAGCCCTAGGGGGAGTTGGTTCCAAAGGGTGGGCGCGGCCACAGAGAAGGCTCTACCTCTGGGTAGAGATAGAGCTTTCTCTGGATGTCACTGGATTGAAGTTGCCCAGAAAAGTGGACAAGTTTGGTGTTACCTCTTCAGGCCTGCTGTGGCATTTAAATGTAGAAGGAGGAGGAGGAGGAGGAGGAGGAGGAGGAGGAGGAGGAGGAGGAGGAGGGGGGGGGGAAGAGGAAGAAGAAGAGGAAGAAGAAGAGGAAGTGGAGGAGGAGGAGGAGGAGGAGGAGGAGGAGGAGGAGGAGGAGGAGGAAGAAGAAGAAGAAGAAGAAGAAGAAGAAGAAGAAGAAGAAGAAGAAGAAGAAGAAGAAGAAGAAGAAGAAGAAGAAGAAGAAGAAGAAGAAGAAGCTTCTAATATAATGTTGTTACTTAATGTGGTCTACAGAGAAACCACAACCGGAGGAGGATTCAAAGACTGCAAGATCATCACATCAATGGGGGGAGGGGAGGATCCTTTGTCTGCCATCTTGAAAATGTTGAGATACAAGCACACCGTGAACTCTCTATGGCCATATGAAACTTCCATTCAGTGATTCGATTCAATTGTGATTCAGCTAAATCTTGAAAGTGACATCCCCAGGAGAAGGAGAAGGAGAAGGTGGAGGTGGAGGTGGTGGTGGTGGTGGAGGAGGAGGAGGAGGAGGAGGGGGGGGGGAAGGGGAAGGGGAAGGAGGAGGAGGAGGAAGAGGAGAAGAAGAAGAGGAGGAGGAGGAGGAGGGGAAGGGGAAGGGGAAGGGGAAGGGGAAGGGGAAGGAGAAGGAGAAGAGAAGGAGAAGGAGATATCCAATCAGTCATGCCTGACACTTGATGATTCTCTGGGCCAGGTCTCTCCACATCTTCCAATCTTGCACTACTTCTTGAAGTTGTTCTATTCTCTGGCTGGTGTCAGCTTTGACGGTGTCCAGCCACCATGTTCTTTGGCAGCCTGAATTTCTTGACTGTCCACCCAAAGGGAGCCATTCAAGTCTGTTTTCCTGTGAAGTTAGCTAAAATGTTTTCTGCCCAATCAACGGCTGTGCTCACACAACCTACATAACATACTCTCGGTTTGAATGATAAACTAACGAACCAAGCAAGCAAGGAGGTTTAGGAAACGTTCTACAACAACAAAACAAAGTTCAAGCTTTGTCGGAATGGTATCTGCTGAATATTTACTTGAACTAGTGAAATGTGCCTAGAAAGAATTGCATTACCATTGTAGTTCGAGCTTTAATGAGACCCAGGATGCAAAGGTTTCATATGAGACATGAATGAATTCTCCAGCATTTATAAAAGCCACTTTCTTTTGCCCGCAGAAACTGAAGGATTTGAAAAGTACAATTCGGTAAATATGGTTGCTTTTTACATCACAGGGGTTTTTATTACATTTTGTAAAGTTCTATTAAAAATTAGCATTCATTTCTGTGGCTTTCCCCAGAGTTCATAGCTTTTGCCTGTGGCGTATAGGTTTTCTCAGAGGAAGATTTCTAACTTATATTTCTCTGTTATTGTCTTTTTTATGTAAATATCTGCACTGCAGATTCAGGCTTTTAAAATACACAATTCCCTGATTTAATCTCTCTTTCTCTCTCGCTTAGCATTTTCATGCAATATGCACTTTACATAAACATATCTTCTTCTTTTTTTCAGGTGCCTTGTCACAATTAAATATTTGTGTTTCTTGTGTGTACATGCTAGGGCACATGTGTCTGTGTCTGTTTGATGACGATAAGAGGAACTACTCTCTTTAGAAGTTCTGTTTCATTGTTTGAGGTTCCGGTTCCCTCTTTATCCAAGTGCTGTTCCTAGGAAACTCCTTGCGTGGCCAGAAATAAGTTCATTTGCAACAACAGAGGAAAGGAACCAGTGGTGGGAATAAAAAAAAATTGCTACTAGTTCTGTGGGTGTGGCTTGGTGGGGGTGGCTTGGTGGGGGTGGCAGGGGAAGGATACTGCAAAATCCCCATTCCCTCCCCACTCCTGGGGGAAGGATACTGCAAAATCTCCATTCCCTCCCCACTCTTGGGGGAAGGATACTGCAAAATCTCCATTCCCTCCCCACTCCTGGGGAAAGGATACTGCAAAATCTCCATTCCCTCCCCACTCCTGGGGGAAGGATACTGCAAAATCTCCATTCCCACCCCACTCCTGGGAGAAGGATACTGCAAAATCTCCATTCCCTTCCCACTCCTGGGGAAGGATACTGCAAAATCCCCATTCCCTCCCCACTCCTGGGGGAAGGATACTGCAAAATCCCCATTCCCTTCCCACTCCTGGGGAAGGATACTGCAAAATCCCCATTCCCTCCCCACTCCTGGGGGAAGGATACTGCAAAATCCCCATTCCCTCCCCCAGTCCTGGGGAGGGATACTGCAAAATCTCCATTCTCTCCCCACTCCTGGGGAAGGATACTGCAAAATCCCCATTCCCTCCCAACCCCATTAACCTGCTTTCCAGCTCTGTTCTCCTGTGCAGGCAGCAAAAGAAGACCCAGCCAATCAGCTGAGACTTGGGAGGCAGTGAATAGATCAGAGGGCGGGGCCAGCCAGAGGTGGTATTTGCCAGTTCTCCGAACTACTCAAACTTTCTGCTACCAGTTCACCAGAACCGGTCTTAACCGGCTGAATACCACCTCTTAAAGGAACCGTGTCAAAGAGAGTCCGCTTAATTGGTTTGCTGTAAGTGTATCTGGGAATTTACTTTTACAGTTTTCAAGTTTATCTTTTTAACTCTGACTTGCAAGGACATATAGAGATGAACCACATTTACATACTACTCAAAAGAAATAATTAACAAAAAAAAAAAGATCTAGGAAGAAAACAAGAAGGGTAGAAAATATTCCTCTCGCCCTGCAGCCAATTCTCAGATAAACAGGGATTAATACCAGACAAACAATGAAGCAGAAAAAACAATGCTCCACTCAACGGATGACTCAGGAGGAAGCCACACACAAAACGTACAAGACAAGCTACTCTAAGTAGATAGCAAACTCTACACTCATTGGCACTGCTAATGTTTCATTGTCCAATGAAAGTTCCACAAACAAACAACCACGCTTAGCACCAAGAAGCCTACAGTTCAAACCTAAACTACAAATACTCTCTTCTATTGGAAGAATATTTATTCTTAATCAATTATTTTCAGCTATCTGATAATGCAGGGAGGAGGAGGAGGAGGAGGTTTTCTTCTTGAAAACCTTCAGTGATGGTGCATCCACATCTTCTGGAGATAAGCCATTAACCAATTAATTGTTCTCACTGTCAGGAAATTTCTCCTTAATTCTAGGTTGGATCGCTCTTTGATAAACTTCCATATGTTATTTCTTGTCCTGTTCTCAAGTGCCTTGGAGAACAGGTTGCCCATCCCCACCTCTTCTCTGTGACAGACCCTCAAGTACTGGAAGATTGCTATCATTGAATGTTCTTTAATTATTTAATCACTAGATGTTCTAGGAGAAAGAGGAGGAGGAGAAGGAGGAGGAGGAGGAGGAGAAGGAGGAGAAGGAGGAGGAGGAGAAGGAGAAGGAGAAGGAGGAGAAGGAGAAGAAGCTTCTAAATATAATGTTATTACTTAATGTGGTCTACAGAAAAATCCACAAAGGGAGGAGGATTCAAAGACTGCAAGACCATCATATCAACAGGGGGGGGATCCTTTGTCTGCCATCTTGAAAATGTTGAGATACAAGCACACCATGAATTCTGCTATGGCCATATGAAACTTCCAGTCAGTGATTCGATTCAAATGTGATTCAGCTAAATCTTGAAAGTGACATCCCTGGACGAGACAGGTAATTCAGACTAAATCACTGAATGCATCGGAATCAATCGAAGCCTTCAGATGACATGAACTAGAGCCTTTCTTTTTCTGTCCATATCACTTGAAAATGTCAAGTCCACCCAATCACTCCGATTGTATTATTCTCACTGATTTCGAACAATCAGATGGAACGATGATCTAAATCCCACTGGTAATCAGAGCTCATCTACAGTATGTACTCCAGTTACTCTACACAATCAGCTTCTTGAAGATGTAGTGATCCAAAAGGCAGTAAAACAAATTCGTGAGGACAAGCAGCTTGCTGAGATCATAAATGCTCATTCTTGAAGGGAACACAAATGAGTAGAAACCTTCACATTCAGATATATTTATGGATGTGGCATCAGAGATACTTGAACAGAATTGGTTACCACACTATAAAAAAGATGTTAAGACTCTAGAAAGAGTGCAGAGAAGAGCAACCAAGATGATTAGGGGACTGGAGGCTAAAACATACAATGAACGGTTGCAGGAACTGGGCATGGCTAGTCTAGTGAAGGGAAGGAACAGGGGAGACATGATAGCAGTGTTCCATTATCTGAGGGGCTGCCACAGAGAGGAGGGGATCAAGCTATTCTCCAAAGCACCTGAAGGCCAGACAAGGAATAATGGGTGGAAATTGAACAAGAAGAGATTCAATCTGGAAATAAGGAGAATTGTTCTGACAGTGAGAACAATCAACCAATGGAACAGAAGTTGCCTCCAGATGTTCCACAAGCTTTCAAAAAGAGACTGGACTGCCAGCTGTCAGAAATGGTGTAGGGTCGATGGGAAAGAAAGGAGGAGGAGAAGAAGGTTTGTTGTGGAATGAGGGAAGAAGGAGAAGAGCAACTCCGAATGTAATTAAAATGTTTTATTTTAATGCTTTCTTTAAGGGAAACATGTATATGGAGGATTTCTTATGTATAAGAAAATGTATAATTCATGTGGGGAAGGGGAAGGGTGGGGGGGAGAAAATTGTTTGTATTTCTTATAAAACTTTTTAATAAAAAAAAAAGAAAGAAATGGTGTAGGGTCTCCTGCTTGGGGGGGTGGGGGGTTGGACTAGATGACCTACAAAGTCCTTTCCACCTCTATTAGTCTGTCTGCCTGAAACAGAATCTGAACATGTGATATCCAGTTTTTACATAACAGGAAGGACATTGGCAAGTCTCTGAAAGCTGAGACATGTGGATTACATTTGCAAAGTGTGTTTAATCCAGAGCCTGGATAGCTCTGCAGACTAAGCACTGTAATTTAATACCAGCTGTCTGCAATTAAAGTAAGTTCGAATCTTGCCAGGCTCAAGGTTGACTCAGCCTTCCATCCTTTCTAAGGTAGGTAAATTGAGGACCCAGATTGTGGGGGCAATAAGCTGACTTTGTATAAAATATACAAAAGAATGAAGGCTATTGCTTAATGCACTGTAAGCAGCCCTGAGTCTCCGGAGAAGGGCAGCATATAAATCAAATTAAAAAAAAACACAACCTAATTGCTAAATTTGGACATTTTCTGGGTTTGCAGAGTGCATTAACTCTAACCTACATCACAATAAGGCAGAAAAACTTACCTGGGTAGAACTGAAGTCACTCTAACTGACCTGAGTAGATTAGTAGTACGAACATAGTCTTCAGGGGACAGGGAAAAAAAGATGGATTTGTGCTTATCTACAGTGCGGTTTTCCTAAACAGTAACAGGACATTCCGAGTTAGAATAAAATTTTAATGATGAATAATGCTTCTGGTTTATTGAAGCGTAACTGTTGTGCAAATATGATCATAAAAGCTCTGTCTACATAACTACTAAAACTTCATTGTGTTTGTTTGTCTGTTTATACCCTCAAGCAGTGGTGGAATTCAATTTTTTTTTACTACCGGTTCTGTGGGCGTGGGTTGGTGGGTATGGCAGGGGAAGGATACTGCAAAATCCCCATTCCGTCCCCACTCCTGGGGGAAGGATATTACGAAGACTCCATTCCCACCCCACTCTGGGGCCAGCCAGGGGTGGTATTTGCCGGTTCCCCGAACTACACAAAATTTCCACTGCCGGTTCTCCAGAACCCGTCAGAACCTGCTGAATAGCATCCCTGCCCTCAAGTTAGTCCAAATGGTACATTATTCTGTAACAATTTTTGAGTCAAGGTAACCAAAGTCCACTACCTTCAAGAATGTGTAAAATAATAATAATAATCCTGGCCCCATTAATTAAAATTAATGGAATTTCATTGGGAATTAACATTTCTACAGTGTTAGATCAATTTTACTCACAAAATTATGGCTGTCGAACAGCCCCATGGCTCAAGATTAGCAAAGTCAATGGGGAAGCCAGCAGGAAATCAGAAGTTACTCCCACTCCAATGCTTTTTTGCCCACCCATGTTTAAGTAAATACAGTTAGTCTACAATGACAACAGGTTGTTTAGTGACCCTTCAAAGTTACAAAGGCACTGAAAAAAGTGACATATGACCATATTTCACACTGACTGTTGCAGCATTCCCATGATATTGTGATCAAAATCCAGATGCTTGGCAACAGACCCATATTTATCTGACATCAGCCTTGCAAGTCTGAAAATCCACCTTTCCCACTGTCTCATTTACAGCCTGATAAGCTAGGAAGGGTGCCTTTGGAGCAGTGGTGAAATCCATTTTTTTTTACTACCAGTTCTGTGGGTGTGGCTTGGTGGGCATGGTATGATGTGGCTTGGTGGGCGTGGCTTGGTGGGCGTGGCAGGGGAAGGATATTGCAAAATCTCCATTCCCACCCCACTCCAGGGGAAGATACTGCAAAATCCCCATTCCCACCCCACTCCAGGGGAAGGATATTGCAAAATCTTCAGTCCCACCCCACTCTGGGGTCAGCCAGAGGTAGTATTTGCCGGTTCTCCAAACTACTCAAAATTTCCGCTACCAGTTCTCCAGAACCTATCAGAACCTGCTGGATTTCACCCCTGAGCTGAGGGCTATGCCTCCTCTTATCTAGCCATTTCTTAGGCAGCATTTCTTCATTCCTTCTCCCAAAGTCATTCCCACATGCCACTGCAGTTCCTGTGCTTCCATGAAATCCAAGCCATGGCATTGAAGAGGAATTCCTTCCCAGTGGGCATTTCCAATAGCAGTGCTACCATCACCTCCAAAGGGGAACTCCTGACTTTGAGAAAAGTTTCCAAAAATATCCCCTTTCCCAGAAAAATTTGGAAAGGGTGGGAAATTTTCAAAGAAAAATTTCCAAACATCAGTTTGGCTCCAGCTTTATCTAACTTAGGGAAAAGAAACAGTAAGGTGTGCTATTTGAACATCTTTTGGAAAATCATTTTACAGTGATTTGCTCAACTGACTGCAACAAACTGATTTGGTAGAGTGACGGTTCAAAGTCCCCCAAATTTAAATCAGGGAAAGTTTATATATAATGTATATGCATTGGCATTCCTGTGAAGCACAATAAAAAACAGTACAATGTATCATCTTTTCCAAAGATAATCTTTTAAAATCTGTCTTTCCTTAACTTTTCCTTACTTACTTCCCTTCCTTCCTCCCTCCCTCCCTCCCTCCTTCCTTCCTTCCTTCCTCTTTCTTTTTTTCTCTTTCTTTTCTTCCTTCCTTCCTCTCTTCTTCCTCCCTCCCTGTCATTCTATCCCTTCCTTCCTTCTTCCTTCCTTCCTTCTTTCCTTCCTTCCTTCCTTCCTTCCTTCTTTCTTTCTTTCTCTCTCTCTTTTTTCTTTCGTCTCTTCTTCCTTATTTTATCTCTTCCTTCCTTCATTTTTCTTTCTTTCTTTTCTTTCTTCCTTTTTCTCTTCTTCCTCCCTCCCTGTCATTCTATCCCTTTCTTTCTCCCTCCCTCCTTCCTTCCTCTTTCTTTCTTTCTTTTTTCTTTTTTCTCTTTTTCCTCATTTTATCCCTTCCTTCCTCTTTCTTTCTTTTCTTCCTTCCTTTCTCTCTTCTTCCTCCCCCCTATCATTCTAGCCCTTCTTTCCTCCCTTCCTTTCTTTTTTCCTCTCTTCTTCCTCCTTGCCTGTCATTCTATCCCTCCTCCCTTCTTTCCTTCCTTCCTTCCTTCCTCCCTCCCTCTTCTTTCTTTCTTTCTTTCTTTCTTTCCTCTCTTCTTCCTCCATCTCTGTCATTCTATCCCTTCCTCCCTCCTTCCCTCCCTCCCTCCCTCCCTTCCTTCCATGACATGCTGACTCACTCATTTGTTACGAGGATTTGACAGCAATAATTAGTGAACTGCTGTGTTTGAGAGTACCAATGAAATTCCTATCCAGATTCCAAATTAGAGTGGGCAACAATCTGGCAGGACTCCTTCATGGGTCAGCTCATGTCATTAGCATTCCCCACCTTACAGGCATCAGAAGGAGAAGTAGTAGAGACTGGACAATTAGTCTCTCTTGGTCAATTTCAACTTAATTACCACAATGTTTCCAGGCAAGAGCAAATCAGGCTAATTAGCAATGACCCCGTTTTGGGGAGGGGGGCCTTCCTTCTTCATCTTAAAGGACATTGCAAATAAATTCAAATGACAGTTAGGCCATCAAGAGTCAGAAGAGAGAGAGGATCAATTAATCACAACAGAAACAAGGCAGATTTGTACGTCTGTGTTGTAATTATCAGCTCCTTCTTTATTATTTATCCAAATAGTAAAAAATAATGAGAATATACTGTCCAATTTTGAGTTGTGTGCAAACTTATCACAATTAAAATTCACTTAAAATTCTTACCGTATGACGCAGTGGCCTTCAATCATGGCCCAATATTAAGAACTGGTTTAAAAAGTGTCTTATGATACCAGTAATGTGAGGTGAACATCTCTCATATAAAATAGGAACAGCCACTAAGAAGGCATTTTCTTTGTGGCCTATGCTGTTCTTACTTTTAATCAAGACAGAATATCTCTAGGCAGAATCATATTGGCTAAGGCAGACTTGCTCAGCCTGAATAATTCCTGGGTATGTGGATTTAGGGGACTGGAGGCTAAAATATATGAAGAACGGTTGCAGGAACTGGATATGTCTAGTTTAATGAAAAGAAGGACCAGGGGTAAGGTGACCAGACGTCCCGCTTTTGGCGGGACAGTCCCGCTTTTGAGCAATTTGTCCCGCGTCCCGCGGCGTTTTAAAAAAGTCCCGATTTTTCATTCTGCCTCCTGAATCCCCGCTGATGGCTAGAGGGAAAAAAAACTCTTTAAACTCTTGCCACGGGGCTTCAAAGGGCCGACCTACAGCTGATCAGTGTTAAAAAAAAAAATGAATAGACCCATGCCTGCAAAAATAGAAAAAACAGCCCCTGTTAACAGCTTCCGCTAGGTTAATTAGCTGCAAAAAGCTGCAAAAAGTTCCTGGAGCAGATTTCCCCCCCCCCCCCCCCAGCTATACTGAAAACAAAGGCGAAAGCGAAACTAAACCTGCAACATGACAAAATGAGGCAGAGAGAGATTTCTTTCTTTTTCTTTTTCTTTTTCCTCACCAAAAAAGGTAGGTACAAAACTGCAAACAATGGGAAATTTTGGGCAAAAGAGGAGAGTTCAAGATTTTAAAACACAAAAGAAAAAAAGCTCTATTTAACTAGGGAATTGTAATAATTGAGATACTATTAATAATTGTATATTGTGTTGAAAGCAGAAATGGTTAAGTTGTGGTTTGGAGGAATATATGGGGGAAATTATTTGGTTTATTATTATTGGTAAATATAATTAATTGATTTGTAAGAAATTGGATTGCATGGAAATAATTGGAATATTCATGTTCATATTGATTAATATACAAAAAAGATAGTTATATAACTAATTGATTTATATTAAAATGTTGAATTTGTATTAAACAACTGTATTACATAATTACATAATTAACCAATGTGAGGATGGATATAAAAATAGATGACAATGGGAAGGGGTATAATATAGAATAGAAGGGAAAAATTGAATTTGATTAAGATTAGAGATGAGGATGAAGGGTAATATTGTTTTTTTTAAAAAAATAGATGAGGAATAAATATGGCAAAAAGGAAATATAGAAATTGTAAATTTAATTGAAATGACTAAACGCTGTTTAAATTTGTGAACCAGCCAAATATTCTGTTCAAAGAAAATACATTGCATGTTTGTATGTGTGTTTCTAATTATTGCTATTTATTCATATTTGTTCTCTTTTATTCTTTAAAGTTTAACAATTCATTCTTAATCTTAATATCTTTATATTTGCTTGGGGTTGGCTTTCTTCCCTTTCATCTTTTTTATTGTACAGCAATCTTTCTCCTCAAACCTACCACCACTCTCTTTTCTTTCCTTCTTACTTTCTCTTCCCCCCACCCTCTTTTTCTCCTCCCAACTTCCTCTTCCTTTCTCCTTCTCCTCCTCTCTTCCTCCCTCTCTTACCCTCACTCCTACTCTAATTTCCATTCCTTCATCCCTCTCTATTGCTGTATCCTTTAATGCATATGGACTACTCAGAGGGCTGAAAAAGTTATTTTTGACTGGTCCTCACACTTTTGACCAGTCCTCGAATTTATGACTGTCCTCACATTTTACATTTTTGCCCTATCTTGTCATCATGGTGAAGAGAAGCAGTTGTGAAATGAGTGACATGGTTGTTAAGAATGCTGCATGGGCATAAATATGAGGATGGTCATAAGTGTGAGGACCAGTCAAAAGTGCGAGAACCTGTCAGAAATGACTTTTTTCAGCCCTCTGGTTAGTCCTTTTGTGCATATGGACTACTCAGAGGGCTGAAAAAGTTATTTTTGACTGGTCCTCACACTTTTGACCAGTCCTCGAACTTACGACTGTCCTCACATTTTACGTTTTTGCCCTATCTTGTCACCATGGTGAAGAGAAGCAGTTGTGAAATGAGTGACATGGTTGTTAAGAATACTGCACGGGCATAAATGTGAGGATGGTCATAAGTGTGAGGACCAGTCAAAAGTGTGAGGACCTGTCAGAAATGACTTTTCAGCCCTCTGAGTAGTCCCTATACACATAGCCATGGCCACCCGGTCACATGACCAGCTAGCCACGCCCACCCAGTCACATGGCCTCCAAGCCACGCCCACACAATAAGTCACGCCCACAATGGTGTCCTTCTTACTAATGTTAAAATCTGTTCACCTTACCCTATACGCATAGCCATGGCCACCCGGTCACATGACCAGCTAGCCACGCCCACAAAATAAGCCACGCCCACAATGTCCCTCTTTACCAATGTTAAAATCTGGTCACCTTAACCAGGGGAGACATGATAGCAGTGTTCCAATATCTCAGGGGCTGCCACAAAGAAGAGGGAGTCAAGCTATTCTCCAAAGCACCTGAGGGCAGGACAAGAAGCAATGGATGAAAACTAACCAAAGAGCGAAGAATCTAAAGCCTGCAAGGAAACCACCAAGCTCAGAGAGTACCAAGAACACCCCAGTTCAACTCTGAGCTACGGATATTGTTTTCTATCAGTATCCATGGGAATTTTATCCAAATTCTTTTTGGTTTGAAAGATTTCCAAGTGAGATAGAGGAAGATGGCGGGAAATCCAAGAGAATTTCTTCAACATCGCTAATTCTGAAAACAAGCATGAGCCTTAATCCAAGCACCCTACAGAAAGTACAAAGGTGAAGCTGATGAAAGGAAAATAACAAATATATGAACTCCTGTTTACCTGTCAAAGAGAAAGGAAAGAAAGGTTCGCTCCCACCCTCTATTAAAAAGCAGCTCATTTGGATTCTGTGTCAGACAAAGCTAAAGGCAAGGGGGATTTTTTTAAAGCCCTGTTGTGAGTATATGCAGTTGCCTCTGAAGGAAGAATTAAAAAGATATATACAAAATGATCCTGAAAGAACAACTTTTCAGAGTCATTAGTTTGGAAAGCTTATTCATTCAAACTCAAACCTTTATTGTCAGGGTACAACATGTGTACAATGAGATTGGCTGAGCCTCCCTTCGTGCATCCCCCCACCTAACCCAATGGTGGGTTTCAAATTTTTTTACTACTGGTTCTGTAGGCGTGGCTTGGTGGGCTTGGCATGGCTTGGTGGGCGTGGCAGGGGAAGGATACTGTAAAATCTCCATTCCCACACCACTTCAGGGGAAGGATACTGTAAAATCTCCCTTCCCTCCCCACTCCGGGGGAAGTTTACTGCAAAAATTTCCTCCCAATCAGCTGGGACTTGGGAGGCAGAGAATAGATGAGGGAGGGGCCAGTCAGAATTTTTACTACCAAACTACTCAAAATTTCTGCTACCGGATCTCCAGAACTGGTCAGAACCTGCTGAAACCCACCTCTGCCCCAGCCAGGGGCGAAATGCTCCCGGTTTGGATCGGATCGCCCGATCTAGTAGCGATGGCAGCTGGTGGTTCGGAGAACCGGTAGCAAAAATCCCTGCCCCCCCCCCCATGCCTAGCTGAGCCGCACAATCATCAGAGGGGTTTTTTTTTTTTACTTTTAAAAGCATTTTTTCTACAACCTCTTCTGACAAAAAAATGCTTTTAAATGTAAACAAAAAAGCCTCTGATGATCGCGCGGCTCAGCTGGGATCATCAGAGGCTTTTCAAAGCATCTTTTTCTGCAACCTCTTGTCTGAAGAGGTGGTAAAAAAATGCTTTGAAAAGTCTCTGGTGATTCCAGCTGAGTTGCCTGATCGGTAGAGGCTTTTCAATGCATTAGAAAAAATGCTTTGAAAAGTTAAAAAAAAAAAAAAGTTGGCCACGCCCACCCAGTCACATTACACCCACCACCACCAAGCCACACCCACAGAACCGGTAGTAACAAATTTTACATTTCACCCCTGGCCCCAGCCCAATACAACTCACAGTGAAAGACAGTAAAAGAAAAATCCCTATTCCAGTGAATCCTGTTAACAAACACACAATCCTACTGTACCATGTGAACTTATTGCACATCGCGCCAGCCCCACAAGTCAATTGTACTATGTTGTTGTAAAGTTATTTTCCATTCAGAAGCCTGACAGCCCACAGATAAATTACTGAAAAGCAAAGCTCCCTCCCTCCCTCCCTTTCACTCCCTCCCTCCCCTCCTCTCTCTCTCTCACTCTTTCTCTCTCTTTCTCTCCCTCCCTCCAGGAGGGGTGAAATTCAACAGGTTCTGACAGGTTCTGGAGAACCAGTAGTGGAAATTTTGAGTAGTTCAGAGAACCGACAAATACCACCTCCAGCTGGCCCCAGAGTGGAGTGGGAATGGAGATTTTGCAATATTCTTCCACCAGGAGTGGGGAGGGAATGGGGATTTTGCAGTATCCTTCTTCTGCCATGCTCACCAAGCCACGCCCACCAAGCCACACCACGCCCACCAAGCCACGCCCACAGAACCAGTAGTAAAAAAAATTGAATTCCATCACTGCCTCCATCCCTCTCTCCCTTCCTCTCTCTCTCTCTCTCTCTCTCTCTCTCTCTCTCTCTCTCTCATGTCATGGCCAGTTACCAAGCAACAACTGCTATGTCTCTGCTGCATTCACAACAAGAGCACACTTTCAAAATTTGGGAAGTGGCACATCAGATAAGCAGGAGAGATGCAGGAATGCAAGCATTTAGATCCTCCTAGGAAAAAAATTCTGGAAAAGCAAAGCCTAACAAGCCCACCAGACTACTATCCTCTTCTTTTATCCCTGCTTCTCTTCACTTTTAAATTTAACTGGTGCTCAACTCTATCAGTACGTACAATGGTTACTTCCCACATCTTGATAAGCCTTAACCCTAATCTAACTAAAGGTGCTTCTTCTGCCCAAATAAAAATACCATCTTCAGGATTGGTATGAAGAATTCACAAGGGCAAGGTGTGACAGTGAGTAAGTTCTCACCGCTAAGCCACAGAATAACTGTATAAGGGAGTTGGAAGGGACCTCTAGTCCAACCCTCTGCTCAGGCAGGAAAGCCTGTATCAAACTCGATTTCATTGAGGGCCGCATCAGGGTTTTGTTTGACCTGAGGGGGCCAGGGTGGGCATGGCCAGGGTGGGCATGGTCAGTTCGACGTCACTTGTATCGGGGGCACCTGTGGTGGCCTGAGCACCCTGCCAGTGAAAACGGGCTCCTGAGCTCCAATTTCAGTTGCGATGGCTTCCTGCAACCCTCTGCCAGTGAAAACAGGGCTCCATTTTTGCTGGTAGAGGCACCACAGTCTGGTCCTTCACTGTTTCCAGGGCAATCCTGTGTGTTCTGTCCCCATCCCACACACGCACCCAACCAGCCAGCCGAGGGTTAAATAAACTCTTCAAACACTCAACGTCAGTGATAAGGAATTTGGCAGCAACTCCATAGCTGCCTGCCAAGAACTTTTACTCCGATAACACAGACAAAAATACACACAGTTTGAATAGTCCAGTTTGTAATTAAATCCACAGCAAACAGGCGTTGTGTCCAAAGGTGCAAAGTGACGCGCCAGAGATTTAGCTTTGACCGTCACAGAGTCCGAATGGCCACCACACTCCCTTTTATAGCCTGTGGGGTGTGGTCCAGTGACTCAGCTTAATCTCAACGCTGGCGTGGGTCCAACCACAATGTTTCTTCGTCACTATCCGACGGCTCGGAAACACCTGGCTCCTGGCCAATCTCTTCTCATCGGGAGACACCTGAGGCATTGCCAGAGAGGAGGGTCCTAGAGAGGGAGGCCTGGCCATCTCCTCTCCTTCATGTTCGGAGCTTCTTCCTCTGATAAGATAGGCTCGGAGGACGGAGCCACAACACTGTGGACCAGATCTAGGCACCCTGTAGGCCAGAACCGTCCCACAAGCCTTGAGTTTGACACCTCTGGCCTATATCATTTCAGACAAATGGTTGTCCAATCTCTTCTTAGAAACCTCCAATGATGGAGCATCCATAATCTCAGCCCCTCAATACACATCTCTCCACTCATGGCCCCCCTCTTCCTCTAATGTCAACAATGTCTTTATTTATCTCGGCCATGTCTTTCCTGCCCCAAAGCTATCAGGTTGGAGGTATCCATAGGGAGCATCAAAAGAAGCCAAGATAGCAATGCAACTGTACATTTTTTTTTAAATTTGATTTATATGACGCCCTTCTCCAGAGACTCAGGGCGGCTTACAATGCGTTAAGCAATAACCTTCATTCTTTTGTATATTTTTTATACAACGTCAGCTTATTGCCCCCACAAACTGGGTCCTCATTTCACCTACCTTAGAAAGGATGGAAGGCTGAGTCAACCTTGAGCCTTGGAGAGATTCGAACCAGCAGAAATTGCAGGCAGCTGTGTTAATAACAGGGTGCACTAAACATTTGAAGCTCTTCATGCATGTCTGTGATCCTGAAGCACATAGAAAATAGGTGGGGCTTCAGTCTCATCACTGGAACTGCCATCTCCATCCTGATGGTTGCCTCCATGTCCAGCTGGTGAAATATGTAGACAAAGCTTTTTTTGGAAAATGTTCTAGGTTGCCCTCAGTTGCATTAACAGAGGGATAGAATCAAGACCACGTGAAGAATCAAGACCACTTTATAATGCCTTGGTAATGAATGCCACGCTATAAAAAAAGATGTTGAGACTCTGGAAAGAGCGTAGAGAAGAGCCACAGTGACGATTAGGGGACTGGAGACTAAAACATATGAATAATGCTTGCCAGAATTGAGTATATCTAGTCTAATGAAAAGAAGGACTAGGGGTGACATGCTAGCAATGTTCCAATATTTGAGGGGTTGTCACAAAGAAGAGGGGGTCAACCTGTTCTCCAAAGCAGCAGAAGGCAAGACAAGAAGCAAAGGATGGAAACTAATCAAGGAGAGAAGCAACCTAGAATTAAGGATAAATTTCCTGACAGTTAGAACAATTAATCAGTGGAATGATTTGCCTCCAGAAATTGTGGGTCCAACACTAAAGGTAAAGGTAAATGTTCCCTTCGCACATATGTGCTAGTCGTTCCTGACTCTAGGGGGCAGTGCCCATCTACATTTCAAAGCCGAAGAGCACTGTCCGAAGTCATGTGGCCGGCATGACCAAACGCCAAAAGTGCCCGGAATGCTGTTACCTTCCCACCGAAGGTGGTCCCTATTTTTCTATTTGCATTTTTTACGTGCTTTCTGTTGTGTTCGGCGGTGCCATTTCTTCCTCCTTCTCTCCCTCAGCCAACTACCAGCGGGTGAATCCCACCTTCGTCGCCAGTGTTAGATCC
This sequence comes from Arizona elegans, assembly GCA_022577455.1. Taxonomy (NCBI): domain Eukaryota; kingdom Metazoa; phylum Chordata; class Lepidosauria; order Squamata; family Colubridae; genus Arizona; species Arizona elegans. Next base: position 6,952,731 of record JAKOOJ010000017.1, read on the forward strand.
GTCAAAGTTGGCATAAACGAGGCGAGAGAAATGTCCTCACAGTAATTCTTTATTTAACATCGGAACTATCGGAACTGAGAACAGGAATGGCAGGAGTTGACAGTTCTTTTATACCTCGAGCTGTCAGTTGAACTACCAATCAGAAGACACGGAAACTCCCGCGTCTTACGGCCACGCCCCCTGACCAATCCCCAGACAGCATCCCCGTTGCCAGGCCCCTGCCAAACACAACACTTTCGAATTGCTAGGTTGGCAGAAGCTGGGACAAGTAATGGTAGCTCACCCCGTTACATGGCTCTAGGGGTTCGAACCGCTGAACTGCCGACCTTTCGATCGACAAGCTCAGTGTCTTAGCCACTGAGCCACCGCGTCCCTTAAGGATCCAACATTAGAGTTTTTTTTAAAAAAAAAAGAGATTGAATAACCATTTGTCTGAAATGGTGGAAGGTTTCCTGCCTGAGTGGGCAGTTGGACTAGAAGATCCCAAAAGTCCCTTCTGGCTCTGTTAGTCTGTTATTCCTTATTGCCAGAGATGCCTCCATCTGGTACCTAGGAGATGGCCTTTTCTTGCTTCGCTTCTGACTATGAAATTGCCCTTGGCTTCCACCCATCCTTTCCTTAGAAGCTCAGCCAAGGTTCACCTCTTTCATCAGGCTGTTCGTTGTTAAACTGCTGTCTGGATTGGTTGTAACTTATGTTTTTGATTTTTGGGGGGAATCCCACCTTCTTTTAATTTATTGCCAACCAAACGTGATTATAGCAACTGAGAAGAAACCTGGGACATCAATTGAAGAAACCCATACACAAATAAATGGGGGAACGAGTGCATGAATTAATAATGGGTCAGAATGGATAAAACTGTCCATTTCTCATCCCTCAACTTTGGCCTGAAGGTGCATGTAAGAAATGCTGGAGGAATTGTAAAGTGTGGGAGGAACCGTTTGATTGTAAAGGAGAGGAAATCCGTGATCTTTGGAGGGGTTTCAAAAAGTGTCAGGTTGGCAGTCACCAGCTATGGAATTAGGTTGTCACACTGTATTTTTATCCATTGCATGTGCTTACAAATGTCTGGAACCTGCACTGCATATCGGACATTAATACAATTGAGCGTGTCCAGAAATATTTCACAAGAAGAGTCCTCCACTCCTCTGTTCGCAACAAAATACCTTATGCCACCAGACTTGAAATTCTAGGCTTAGAAAACTTAAAACTACGTTGCCTTCGGTATGACCTAAGCGTGGCTCATAAAATTATCTGCTACAATGTCCTATCTGTCAATGACTACTTCAGCTTCAACCACAACAATACATAGGCACACAAGAGATACAAAGGTAAAGTGAACCGCTCCAAACTCAATTGCAGAAAATACGACTTTAGTAGCAGAGTGGTCAATGCCTGGAATGCACTACCTGACTGTAGTTTCTTCCCCAAACCCCCAAACCTTAAACCTAAGACTGTCTACTGTCAACCTCACCCCATTCCTAAGAGGTCTGTAAGGGGAATGCATAAGCACACCAACGTGCCTACCGTCCCTGTCCTAATCAATGGTAGGATTCAACATTTTTTACTATCGGTTCTCTGGGCGTGGCTTGGTGACGTGGCTTGGTGGGCATGGCAGGGGAAGGATACTGTAAAATCTCCATTTCCTCCCCACTCCAGGGGAAGGTTACTGCAAAATCCCCATTTCCTCCCAATCAGCTGGGACTCGGGAGGCAGAGAATATATGGGGATATTTACCGGTTCTCCGAACTACTCAAAATTTCAACTACAAGTTCTCCAGAACCTGTCAGAACCTGCTGAATATCACCTCTGGTCCTAATGTTCCCTTTATTTGTATTCATATTATGTATTCAATTCAATTCATACTTATACTTATATATATATTATCTAATATGTACAAATAAGTAAGGCTTTGATTCCCCAGCTGGTGTCATTAACTTCACTATTTTAAACTCTTGTGGACATCCCATGATGAAGTGGCATGATCTGCCAATATGGAATCTGTCAGAAGTATAGACCACAGCTATACCACAGTCATCCAGTCTATGGTACAGTCCTTTCAACTGTTCCAAGAAGGCTTCATGCCCATTTGTGCCACACAGGTGACCCTGAGGAAACAGATAAACCTCCAGGTGGCCTTAACAACTCACTAAAAGAATGCAAATGACCAGCTGTCTGCAAGGAGTATAAATCCTTTCATTCCCCACCATCCAGTCAGAGCTGAAGAAGCTTCTAGGATGAGACGCAAAACATCTTCAAAAATCAGAAAGTCCAGTTGACTCTTGAAAAAAAAATCACCTTGGGACAACCATGACCTGGATGACTGAGAAGCTCCATAGACATCTTCCCATCTGTCCTACATAGTCACGGGGGCAATCCATGCGATGGATCCAGTAGATTACATTAGAAGTATCTCCCACCTTCAAATGATCTTTGCAATGCATGATTTGTCCTCGCATTGTAGCCTCTGGGTGGTGCGTGATGCTCTCTTGCAGATCTCGGAAGCTACATTCTATTACTTCTGAAATTTTTTTGATGTATGGCAATGTGCCATATAATTACTAACTATATACAATACTACTATACATCTACATGTTTGTATTTACTATATACACATAAACCAAATATATGGCACTTCTTTTTGTTAGTGATTACTGAGAGCCTTCCCCTCCATGAATTGTTCTCTTCTCTTTGGCAGTCACTTTACCATCTTCACAGTTGACTCTACAGTTGAGTGGTGCGGTGGCCTAGAGGTGGAGCTTTTGCCTCACAATCAGGAGGCTGTGAGTTCGATCCTAGGTAAAGGCAGATATTTCTCTCTGGGCACAATGAGAATTTTTCAGCTGAATAAAATTCCGCATTGGCAATAGGAAAGGCATCTGGCCAGTAAACACACTGCTCCATTCAGGTGCCCAGACTCCACTCCGCAAGGGATTATGGCAAGGGTGAAATGCTCTGAGGTCTGCTACCGGTTCGCTTTGCTACCAGTTTGCTGTGCGTGCACATGTGCGGTGCACACCAGGCGCTACCACACAGTGCTGAAAAAGGAGGCTTAAGAAGCCTTTTCTAAGGTAAGTAGAACAGCGAGGGGGGAAACAGCTGTGCTGCATGATTTAGATTCGCTAGAAAGCATGATTTCCTGTTTTCTAGCGAATATAAATTGCGCGGCACAGCTGATCATTGGAAATACCGGTTCGTCTGAACTGGTAGCTTTTATTACTATTGGTTTGCCCAAACCAGTCCAAACCGGTAGCATTTCACTCTTGGATTATGGGGTCATAAAAAGGAGATGACGACAGTTGACTCCGCAGTTAAAATATATACTGTGAGAAGATGACCTTCTTCTTTCTCTTTCTAGAATCTCCCACCCTTCAACCTCATTGGATGATAGTAGTGTTATGAAACATGGAGAAGACAAAAAAGACCTCTACTTTCTCCCTACCATTCATAATTTTGCACTCTTCTATCATGTTTGCTTTTGAGATGTGGCAATGAGAAAGATACACATTATTTCAAGGTTCCTCAAGCTACAGATGCATCAAAAGACATCCAGCCTTGTCAGTTTTGCTTGGAAACTTTTTTTTTTTTCATGAGCTACCAGATGGATTTTAATCTTTCTCACGTCATTTTTCACACATGTGGGCTGGCATTTTCATTCCACCATCATTTTGATTACAATAGCCACTCCAGGTCAGTCGCTACCAATAGTTCTATCTATCTATCTATCTATCTATCTATCTATCTATCTATCTATCTATCTATCTATCATCTATCTATCTCTAAATCTAAATCTATATATCTACCTACCTACCTATCTCTCTCTCTATCTATCTATCTATCATCTATCTAGCCTTGGTAGTACAGTGGTTTAATGCACCCTGTTATTAACACAGCTGCCTGCAATTTCTGCAGGTTCGAATCTTACCAGGCTCAAGGTTGACTCAGCCTTCCATCCTTTCTAAGGTAGGTTAAATGAGGACCCAGTTTGTGGGGGCAATAAGCTGACTTTGTATAAATATACAAAAGTATGAAGGCTATTGCTTAACGCATTGTAAGCTGCCCTGAGTCTCCGGAGAAGGGCGGCATATAAATCAAATTAAAAAAATAAATAAAATAAATCTATCTCTAAATCTAAATCTATATCTATATCTATATATATCTACCTACCTACCTACCTATCTCTCTCTCTCTCTCTATCATCTATCTATCTCTATCTCTATATCTCTATCTATATATCTACCTACCTACCTACCTCTCTCTATCATCTCTCTCTATCTTATCTCTATATATCTACCTACCTACCTACCTCTCTATCTCTCTACCTCTCTATCTATCATCTATCTATCTATCTATGTCTCTGTCTCTGTTTCTATCTCTACCTCTTCTATATCTATATCTATATATCTACCTACCTACCTACCTACCTCTCTCTGTCTATCTATCTATCTATCTATCTATCTATCTATCTATCTATCTATCTATCTATAGTTGATTATCAGAATTTATATTCTGCCTTCTCACTAAATTCAGATGTCAGCTAAGACCTAGAAATGCAATCACAAAATGACAATGACAAGTACAAAATTGCTATGGTCTGTGAAACCAGCCGAGTAAACAAACAGCTAAATAATATACATTCTGGTGATGAATTAAAAGATTGATCCCAAAGTTAAAAGGAGAGAATCGCCAAAAATATTTAAAGGCCATTAGATGATTAAGAGGGACGTGTCTTTGGACAAGTGTTATAAAATATGGTATATTATAAAGCAAGCAATTCATAAATGGAACAGCTACTTCATTCAAGATTAAATCAATAAAAGCACACCGAGCAAAAAGTGAGCCACCAGCTTCTTCATGGACAGCTTCAAACCATCCTAGAGTTATGAACTCAGGAGAGAAGGTTCTGGATAGAAGGTTCCAGCCCTTAAGAATCATGCTCAAGAACTCCTTGTGTATGTGTGTGTTGGCTGTAAGGCACTTGAGGAAGCTTTACTCATTCATCCAACATACCATTTTCCTTATGGGATTTTTGATGCGCCAAATGTTCTCCTGCGTATGGAAACAGATGTCATTAGTGATGGTTCTTAATGGAGGAACAGAACTCCTGAACTCCCTGGTTCAACTCCTATTGAACCACTCTCACTATGAGGTCACATAGCCTATCAGAGTAAATGGAAGACACAAAATTGGAAGAGTGAAGATATCCTTACAGATGAGAATGTTATTAAGAAAATATTAGAATGTGCAGAAATGAATAGATTAACACTTGCAATTAAAGAAAAGGAAGATTCTGATTATTATAGTATATGGGAGTTATTCTATCAATGGTTAGAGAACAATTATGAAAATTATAGAAAAAAAAAGCAGAGAAGTGAAATATGGAAAATGATTTAACAAAGTTAAATAAGCTAAGAAGAGGATTCTTATAATAGTAGGTATCAGTAGTGGGTTTCAATTTCGATCGCTACCGGTTCTCCCATGGGCGTGTATGTGCCCAAACGTCTCTGCACATGTGCATTTGCAGAGACATCAGGGCGGGTGGGCGGGGCCTACCATCACCACCCCTACCGGTTTGCCTGATCTGGGGTGAACCCATCACTGGTAGGTATACTAGGTATTAGTATTAAATTAAGAATAGACAGAATATTAAATATGACTGTAAATCTTAATTGTTATTGCACAAAATATTTGTACCCAGACAACACACTGTTTAATGAAGGATGAAACATTTGTATTAAAATAAAATTTAAAAAAAAATTAAAAGGAGAGTAAATGGAAGCTTCAGTTTGGGCTACTCTCAGGCCGAAACCCAGAGATGACACAGCAAAGTCCAATCAAGTTCAATCCTTTATTTGCGTACGCCTAATGGACAGATTCTTGCCAAACTAAAGTTATAATCTAACCTACTAGATATATCCTGATTCTAGGGTGTGGCTACCCTGAAATTCTTCTTCCCTGCCCCATCTAGTTTGAGATTGCAGTCTCTTAATCTGGGCCTCTCCCTGAAAATGCTCTGTGTTGCCAACACTCTCCCCCACTGCTTCTCCGAGTGCGCAGTCCATCACAACTAAGAATGGATTCCAGTTCCTATCTGGGAGCCCTGGTGGCGCAGTGGTTAGAATGCAGATTGCAAGCAAACTCTGCAGCCTGGAGTTCAATCCTGATAGGGCTCGAGGTTAACTCAACCTTCCATCCTTCTGAGGTCAGTAAATGAGGACCCAGATTGTTGGGGACAATATGATGACACAGTAAACCACCCAGAGAGTGCAGTAAAGCACTATATAGGATGGTATACAGTGGTGGGTTTCAAAATTTTTTACTACTAGTTCTGTGGGTGTGGCTTGGTGGGTGTGGCTTGGTGGGCATGGCAGGGGAAGGATACTGTAAAATCTCCATTCCCTCCCCACTCCAGGGGAAGGTTACTGCAAAATCCCCATTTCCTCCCGATCAGCTGGGATTTGGGAGGCAGAGAATAGATGGGGGTGGGGCCCGTCAGAATTTTTACTACCGGTTCTCCGAACTACTCAAAATTTCCTCTACCGGTTCTCCAGAACTGGTCAGAACCTGCTGAAACCTATCTCTGATGGTATATGAGTCTAAGTGCTAACGCTATTGCTATCTCAACTGAAAAGCAGTACAAGGTGAAACATGTAGTAGAGTAGGCATTATCCTACTACATGGAATTTGTTTCTTGTGATTACAACCCATCCCTTTTCAAGACTCTGTTCCTGTGCAGTTGTACTGATTCCTCTAAGGACAATTGGGGGGAGATGAAAAATTAGGAAAATGTCCAGTGTGACATTGTGGTTAAACTCCACCAATGTGGGTGAAATTGCCACATGAACAAAAGGGATAGGTCATGGGTTGGGATGCCACATCTGCCATCTTGCAGATTTGACACACATATACTGATGGGATATAACAAGAGCCCTGGTTGTTCATGACACACCGATGTGCCAATCAGATGCCGCTGGGAAACTCACAAACAAGAATAAGAAAACCAAAAGCCAATGCAATCCTAAATTGAATTAACAGAGGGATACAATCAAGATCAAGTGAGGTACTAATACCACTCTATAAAGCCCACATCTAGTATACAGCACCCACATCATAGTAAGACCACATCTAGAGTACTGCATCCAGTTTTGGTCACCACACTATTAAAAAGATGTTGAGATTCTAGAAAGAGTGCAGAGAAGAGAAACCAGGATGATTAGGGGACTGGAGGCTAAAACATACAATGAACGGTTGCAGGAACTGGGCATGGCTAGTCTAGTGAAGGGAAGGAACAGGGGAGACATGATAGCAGTGTTCCAATATTTGAGGGGCTGCCACAGAGAGGAAGGGGTCAAGCTGTTTTCCAAAGCATCTAAAGGCCAGACAAGGAATAATGGATGGAAACTGATCAAGGAGAGATTCAACCTAGAAATAAGGAGAATGTTTCTGACAGTGAGAACAATCAACCAATGGAACAGAAGTTGCCTCCAGATGTTGTAGGAGCTTCATCACTGGAAGCTTTCAAGCAGAGACTGGACTGCCATTTGTCAGAAATGGTGTAGGGTTTCCTGCTTGGGCGGGGGTTGGACTAGATGACCTGCTAGGTCCCTTCCAACTCTGTTAATCTGTTAATCTTCATCTTCCGCTGTTGAACCCCAGAACCTAGAGTTTAAGGGATGTTGCCCATGATTCTGAAATAGTAAATCTGATCTCTCAGTCCTCCATAAAATTACCATCTCCTTTTAAAATCAAGTAAAGATGTACCTGTCCTTGCTTTTGATTGCAATCAATTTTATAGCCTGTTCTGTAAAGGCATCCTATCAATTGAAACTCTCAAGATAAAACTTCAATAGATGACTCCAATATTTAACCTTGTGAGAGAGGTAAAAAAACCCATTTCTTTTATATAGGTATACACATATAAGAGCTTTATTAGATTTCAACATCAAACATTAAAATACAAACTAACATAAAGGTAAAAGGGAATAAAAAACTAGGAGAGAAAAAAACGTATGCATCAAAGAAATATTACAAAAGCTTTTCTTTTATCAAAGAGATATTAACAATGCAACCACTTCCTCCTACGTTTAAACAAATAACAGCAATCTATAAAATATCTTACAATGCTGTCAGAGTACTAAAAAAAAAACAATATTCAGAAAATGTACTTTTTGTAATTTCATTTAACAGAGAGTAAATTATTAAATGTCCACAACCTCATATTTAAAAAGCTACAGTATTTCTCTGGGCAAACCAACTCTAATCTAATCTCAGAGTCAAAAATTGAATCAGTCTCTTTATCTTGCAAGAAAAGTAACTATGGCCTCCATGTCGCATAAAATTTAGCCAAATTATTGTTTCGAAGCAAAATAGTCAGTTTTGCCATCTCAGATAGTTTCATTAATTTCAAAATCTATGTTTCCATTTTGGTTATGTATCCTTCTTTCCATCTTTGGGCATATAGCAACCTTGCCACCGATTGTAGGAAAAGAACAGGCAGAACTAGAAGGCAGAGTTAAGCAAGTCAGCAGTCTAGAGTCATTAAGTTTAAGTTTAAGTTTAAGTTTAAGTTTAAGTTTAATGCGATTTATATGCCTCCCTATCTCCAATGGACTCAGGACGGCTCACAACAGTAAAATACACAATAACATTAATACAATATAAAATTAAAAAGTCCAAATTAAAACAATTTAAAATCAGTTTAAAAACTATTAAGAAAACCCCTCCTCATCAGTCCAGGCTACGAAATAACCAGGTCTTCAAATCACAGCAAAATGAGCGAAGGTTAGGGGTCATCCGGAGCTCCAAAGGAAGTTGGTTCCAAAGGGTGGGTGCGCCCACAGAGAAAGCTCTCCCTCTGGGGGTCACCAGCTAACATTGTCTGGCCGACGGCACCCTGAGGAGGCCCTGTCTGTAGGAACGCACCGGGCGATTGGAGATTGTTGCTGGCTGCAGGGGGTCCAACAAATATCCCGGACCTAAGCCATGAAGGGCTTTATAGGTGATAACCAGCACCTTGAACCTCACCCGAAGGGCAACCGGTAGCCAATGCAGGCCACGCAGGAGGGGTGTAAAATGGGAGTGTCGGGACACTCCCATCACAACCCGCGCGGCCGCATTCTGCACCAGTTGAAGCCTTCGAGTGGTTTTCATGGGCAGCCCTAGGTAGAGAGCATTGCAGTAGTTGAGATGGGAGGTGACCAGCGCATGAGTAAGGGTGCGTAAGGCATATTGGTCCAAATAAGGGCGAAGCTGACACACAAGGCGAACCTGGGCAAATGGCCCCCTGGTCACAGTCACTACATGATCTTCCAGAGACAACTGTGAATCCAGAAGGATGCCCAGGTTGCGGGCCCTATCCACAGGGGGTAACACCTCACCTCCAATGGTCAACGATGGAATATCTAGATTGGACCCAGATACCGGTACCCACAGCCACTCGGTTTTGGCAGGGTTGAGTCGGAGCCTGTTCCTCCCCATCCAGGTCCGTACCGTTTCCAGGCAGCGGGACATCACATCGAGGGCATCACTAGGCTGGTTCCCACAAATGGTCTAAATCCAACCCTTCTTGAATTCCATTGACCCTGATCTAGGGCTAATTTAGTGTTGACCATTAGTTGCCCGGATTTTTGTGCATAAGCATGAGCAGTACATTTTCTGAACTGGAATTTATGTGTGACCCTGATCCTCTGTGCCTGATGCCAATATTATATGTAAAAACTGAGTCCTAGGTTTTTCTCCACCTGTTCATCTGCCATCCCTAAAAGAAAAGCTTCAGGTTTCAAAGACATTTTCCATATCACATATCTCATACCATGCCTGGCTTTACAGCCTCCTTTACCGCAAGTGAAAATATTCTAGATTGGGGGTGTCAAACTTGATTTTATCAAGGGCCTCATCAGCATTGGGCATGGCGAACTCAACATCACTCGTGTTAGGGGTGCCTGTGGCGGCCCAAGCGCTTTGCCAATGAAAATGGGCTCCCAACTCCATTTTGGCTGCAACAGCCTCCTGCAACCCTCTGTCAGTGAAAACGGAGCTCGGGAGGGCCACCTGTGGCCCTCGCGAGCTCCGTTTTTAGCTGCGACAGCCTCCTGCAACCCTCTGCCAGTGAAAACAGAGCTTGAGAGGGCTGCCCTCCTGAGCTCTATTTTCGCTGGCAGAGGCACCATGGGCTGGTCCTTTGCTGTTTCCAGGGCGGCCCTGCAGGCCAGATCTAAGCACCCCGTGGGCCAGATCCGGCCCCCAAGCCATGAGTTTGAAACCCCTGTTCTAGATTCTGGTTGTTCTTTTTTTCTTTTTGCATTTTCCAGCTCCTAAACCAATATGCCAAAACTGGAGTTGTGCTCATCTTTGCATCTATGAATGTACTACTTTCCTTTTTTTTTTTGTTTGTTTGTTTTGTTGATACATTGCATGCTGTGATCAACAATAAAACCTTCCATTGCAGGGCACGATGGTGATGTAGCTCTCCTTCCATCGGGGACGATGACAAAAAACATCAGTCAGCGCAGTTATATACATAACAGCTCAATTAAAAATAGGTACAACGAATGGCTGTACTTCAGCATAGATCAAAAGCCTTTCTAGCAGAAAGGGAGCATGGGGAGGCTAAAAAAAGAGAGATCTTTTGCATGTATTAAGCATCTGTCCAAATGTTTCCTAGCCAAACTTTTCAACCAAGCAGTATGTCAAACTCTGTTCTTTTATGTACTTGCAAGTATGTTTGCTTTATAGATCTGACTTTTTCAATCTCATCTTCCGGATGCTTCAGTGTTTATTTTAGGAATGTAGTGAGAACTGACTTCTCTTTATTATTTTTTTTCTTCTGTTTTTCCTTGCTATGTTAATACACCGAGCCCAGTTCTTTCCTTTACATTTGCCAGGTCTCATTCCTTCTCAACTGAAATATTCAGGAAAGCACAGTGTTTAGAGCAGGGGTCTCTCCAACCTTGACAACTTTAAGCCTGGCGGACTTCAACTCCCAGAATTCCTCAGCCAGCCAGCTTTGCTGAAGCTTTGCTGGCTGGGGAATTCTGGGAGTTGAAGACCTCCAGGCTTAAAGTTGCCAAGGTTAGAGACCAGAGGTGGGTTTCAGCAGGTTCTGACCAGTTCTGGAGAACCGGTAGCGGAAATTTTGAGTAGTTCGGAGAACTGGTAGTAAAAATTCTGACTGGCCCCACCCCCGTCTATTCTCTGCCTCCTGAATCCCAGCTGATAGGGTGGAAATGGGGATTTTACAGTAACCTTCCCCTAGATTGGGGAAGGAATGGTGATTTTACAGTATCCTTCCACTGGAGTGGGGTGGGAATGGAGATTTTACAGTATCCTTCCCCTGCCACGCCCACCAAGCCATGCCACACCCACCAAGCCACGCCCACAGAACCGGTAGTAAAAATAATTGACACCCACCACTGTTGGAGACCCCTAGTGTATGGTAGAGAACATACACAGAATATTTTCTGCAGGTGATCTCTGAGCTTGGTTTTTGGCTTGCAGATCCACCATTACCCAACTAGGTAACACCATCAGGGCTGATGATGCTATCTAGTCAAGCAATAAGAGAGTCTCGTGGTTAGGGTACCATGCCAGAAAGACCCCGTGAATTCAAGACTTGCTTTAGCCATGAAAGCCAGCTGGTGTCAGCTTCCAAGCTGCCATAAGGAAGGAGAGAAGAGGCTTGAACTTTCACCTACTTAATTCCCCTGAAGAACTGTCTCCACGGAGATGGGATGTGGGGGGGACATTCCTGTGAACTGACGGAGATGGGATGGGGAGAGTGGCTTGGAAGATGGCCAATGAGACGCAGGGAATTGGGAACCAGAAAGAGAGGTTTTGGGGGGCCAAAGTTCAGTGCTAACTGCGCATTGAGTCAGGGTCAGTGCGTTATGCTCAATAAAGAGAAAAATTTCCTCAAAGATCGGGCGTTTGGAAATTCATTTATTTGGAGATAACAACAAAGCTTGACAGTGGGTGCCTTTGAGCCAATCACTCTCTCCCTTAGCTCAACCCTCACAGGGTTCTGGTTGTGGGGAGAACAGTGTTTGCTGCCTTGAGTTATTGTAAAAATAATGAAGGTGCAAATAAATCAACGAAGCTCAGAGAGCAACAAGGACTCCACAGCTCAGTCCAGAACTATATGCGTTCTCTTCTTTTGAGAGTATTTTCTCTGATTTTTTTTCTATGATCCTGATCATAGAATCAAAGAACTGAAAGGAGCCATCTACAATAGGTCATGCTTCACAGTGCAGCAATCCTTATAAATGCATCTCAGAGAAAGATGGCTGTCTATCCCCCACCATTAGTGAAGAGAAACCCACAACTGAGCCACTGGTTTCATGGTCAGATTGGATTTACTGTTAGGACATTGTTCAACCTGAGTCTGCTTTCCTCCAATTTACATCCATTATTCCACACTCTGCATTGTGGAGGGATAGAGAACATTCTTTGGGATCAATCAGGATAGAGCTGGAAGGGACCTTGGAGGTCTTCTAATCCAACCCCTTGCACAAGCAGGAGACCCTATACCACTGGTGGCTAACCTTTTTGCTGTCACATGCCAAAAGCAGGGGGAGTGGGAGGGGTCGCAGGTGCAGGTGCCCACATCCATAATTCAATGTGCCCTGCCCTCCTGCACATGCACATGTGACCCCCCCACGCTCCCCCCTCCTTTTGGCACATGATGGCCCGGTAGGCCCTGTAGGCCTGTTTTTCACCCTCCCCAGGCTCCAGAGCCTTTCTGGGAGCCTGGGGAGGGCAAAAATAGCCTTACCCAACCCCCCAGAGGCCCTCCAGAGGCTGGAAACAGCCAGTTTCCTGACTTCCGGTGGGACCAGAAGGTCTGAAAATCAGTTAGTCAGTGCGCGCATGTGCGCTGGAGCTGAGCTAGGGCAACACTCGCGTGCCCACCAATATGGCTCCACGTGCCACAGGTGGCATGCATGCCATAGGTTCGCCATCAGGGCCCTATACCATTTGAGACAAGTGGCTGTCCAGTCTCTTCTTAACCTCCAGTGATGAAGCACCCAAAACTTCTGAAGGAAAGCTGTTCCACTGGTTAATGGTTCTTGCTGTTAGGAAGTTCCTCCTTAATTCCAGGTTGCTTCTCCCCTTGATTCTCCATCCATTGTTTCCTGTCTTGCCTTCTGGTGCTTTGGGACAATACCTTATATCCATTCTTGCTCTTTTCTTCTCATGGAAAATCACACCTCCAATCTTTGCCAGTCATCTCTGGTCTCTGCCCTTGTTTGGACTTATTCTAATTTTTCTGACTTGGGGTGGGTAGAATAGAACAGATGTATTTCTAATAGAAGAGAATATATGTAGGTCAAGGTTGAACAGTGGAATAATTGGTGCTTTCCGAGATTGGTTGTTTTCTTGCAGATGTTTCATTACTCAACTAGGTAACAACAGCAGCATTGATCTTGTTACCTGGTTGGGTAATGAAATGTCTGCAAGCAAACGATCAAACTCAGGAAGCACCAGGAAGCAGGTCTATTTCTTCCATGATTTGAGAAGAGCAAAATGTCTTTGGATGCTTCCTAAAATTGCATTTGTCTTTTATTACAGGCACCAATGTGCTGTTAAATAGTTTGGTTTTAAAATGGTGAGAAATAATGAACCGAATCATATAAGTTGGACCACACTTATAAATCCATATCCTTTCAGGATGCAAACGAATGCACGTATAAATCTATGTGCACTTATATAAACTAATTTAAGTAGTGCTTTTAGAATACAGCATTCAGTTTTAGATTTGCATATCTGGGACAGACGTTGACAACTTGGAGCATGTCCAGAAGACAGCAAAAACAGAAGATGAGAGGGTAGAAGAAAATAATTGTGAGTAACAGCTGGAGGCATGCTTAGCAAGAGGAAGATAAGACTGCTGGAAAACATGGTAGCTGCCTGCAAGTATTTGAAGAGCTTTTAGAAGACAAGTGTTCAGTGTTGGTGATTAGTTCTGAGTGGTTCCAGAAAGCAAGACAAGAAACAAGAGATTTTGACCTTGATTAATTACAAAAAAAATAATAAGAGGAGGAGGAGGAGGAGTTCAATGGTGGAATAGTTTGCTTTGGGAAGTAGTGATGTTCTGTCCTCACTACATGTTAGTCTGTGTGCAGCTCGACCTGCAGCTCAACCCACCTATCCTCCAATAAAACAGACTCTGTGCGTCGATATGAATGTTTTATTGAAAGAACAGGATATGGTGAAACTGGGGAAAATAGGGATACATACAATGTATGTATCTTCTTTTGTATGCATGTAAAAAGTAATGAATCATCAACTGTCCATTTGCAACAACCATGTTCACACACACCCCAAACAGATGTTCTGTATTATGGAATATATTCCATTTTAATAACCATTTTAATGGTTTCGTGTCATTGTAGTTCCTAGTTATTTATTAACTTTCACAATGGTTATCCTGCGTACACCTGAGGAGGGAGGTGTTAAAAATCAATTTGTTTGCTTTATTGTGTTCACATGTCTTGGTTACATGTCTTTTTATAACCCTGAAGTCTCCCTGACATTTTAGCTTATCTCAAAATGTGCCATGCAATTTCTTTAATTTAGTTCAAGAGTGAATTAAAGAGCTGCAGATTTGGGAGACTTAAGCCTGCTAAGAAAGAGTTGAAGGCAACATAGAACATAAAAATTCAGAGTTGGGAGGGTCCAACTCCCTCTTCAAGCAGGAAACCCTATAACATTTCAGACAAATGATTGCCCCATCTCTTCTTAAAAGCCTCCAGTGATGGAGCACCCATAACTTCTCAAAGCAAGCTGTTTCACTGATTAATTGTTCTTACAATCAGGAAATCCTTCTTTTCTAGGTGGCATCTCTCCTTGATTAGTTTCCATCTATTGTTTCTTGTTTTGCCTTCTGTTGCTTTGGAGCATAGGTTGATCCCCCTCCTCTTTTTTGTGGCAGCCCCTTAGATATTGTAACACAGTTATCATATCACCCCTAGTCCTTCTTTTCATTAAACTAGAATACACAATTCCTTCAATTGTTCTTCGTATGTTTTAGCCTCCAGCCCCCTAATCATTTTTGTTGCTCTTCTCTGCACTCTTTCTAGAGTCTCAACATCTGTTTTTACATCATGGTGGCCTAAACTGGACACAGTATTCCAAGTGTGGTCATAGTGTGGTTTGTTTATGTTAATAAAATTTAAAAAAAAGAAAAAGAAAAAGAAACAGATTGATTTTCGGGGTGGATAGCCCAGCCACGGGCAGTTCAGCTTCAACCAGCTATACCTCTCTCCTCTATTTATATTCAGGCCATTGACAATGGCCAAGACAGTAGTGCCCAAGTAAGAAAATCCAATCTAAAGTTTTTAAAGTGAAAAGTTGAAAAGTTAATGAACCCCTTCCTGGAGTATGCCAGGAGCTGCTTTTGTGTGTGTTTGTGTATAATGGAGGAAATCCTTTACCATTTCAAAGAAGGTATTTGAAAGCTCTTCCATTTGTGTATTTCCCTTCCAGCTGGTTTATACTAATACATGCTCACAAAATATCCCAAGACAGCTTGCAAGAATATTCACTAAGAACGCAAATATAAGGATGATTAATTCACAATCAAGGTAAAAGCAGAAACATCCCTGAAAAGATGTTGCAACTTTTTTATTTTTTTCCAGAAGTTATGCTCCATCACTGGAGGTTTTCAAGGAGAACTTGGACAGTCATTTGTCTAGAATGGTATAAGATCTCCTGCCTGAGCAGGGAGTTGGTTTAGAACACCTCCAAGGACCCTTCCAATTCTGAATTTTTGTGTTCTATGTCAGTGTTGGCGAACCTATTTCGCCAACATGCAAAGAGGAAACATGCCACCAGTTTGGGGAGTGGCGTCAAGCTGGTCACGTCCACCCAGTTGGTCACTCCCACCTAGTCAGCCACACCTCCCCCCGCCCTGAGGTCAACCACAGCCCTGATGCAGCCCTCAATGAAATTGAGTTTGACCACCACCACCACCACCAGCACCAGCACCACCCCGCTCTAGATTATGCACAGGGTCAATCTGGGGAAGTGTAAGCGCATCTATTACCATGAAGAGATGGTAATTCTCCAAGAACCGGAGTCTATAGAACTATAGACATATGGGCCTATAGCAGCTGAATAGAATAGAGGAGAGGAGAGGAGAGGAGAGGAGAGGAGAGGAGAGGAGAGGAGAGGAGAGGAGAGTAGAGTAGAATAGAATAGAATTCTTTATTGGCCAAGTGTGATTGAAAGTTAGATGGGCAGAAATCTTCTTAATACACAAAAGGAGCTCCAATGTACTGGTCATATTTTACCAAGCCTTCTCCAGTCACATACAGGACCAACCATGCAAAGCTTTGATTCAATCCAATCTCTAGATCAAATTGACTTTCCAAATTGGATCAAAGCAAAGCAGAGGCCTCTGAATCAAAGTGAATGAAGCAATCAGATTCAGTCATTTGATTATGCAGTTTGAAGTGTGGTATCAAAGAGAATTGTTTCCAAACCGAACCAATCGTTCACATTGGATCAAAGGGACAATCTGAATCCTATCAGTGATCTGAATCAGATGAGAAGGGATCTGCGTGCTCTATCAAGTTATATCCACTGCCCAAATACATAGGTAGTCTGCCCTATAAGATATTGAGAAAGTGAAATTCCGGGATTTTCACTCTTAATATACTGTATTTTGAAAGCCCCTGTTGAAGAAGGATGGATCGTATATTCTACATCAGCAGAACCAAATCTATCTCTCAGCCCTTGTAATTTTATTGAAAGTCAAATGTACATAATTAAATGGCCTTGTAGATTTGTTTCCCCTTGGAGTATTTTATATGCTGAAATTGATGTATTTACAGTGCTTTTAGTTCTGGTTGAATCCACATCTCCAAATGGTTTGTGAGATGTATTTTTTTTTAATGGATATTACGATTTTCTAGCACAAACCTTCTTAATGAAAATGGGAAAAAAAGCTTTCTGGTTCATAGGGGCTCTAGCCTAACTGATCCACATAGCCAGGAATGCATTTGGCTGCCTATGAAGGAAAGCAAAAGCAAAGAGGTAAAAAATAGCCACCCTTGTGCATCGAAATAAAATATTAAGGATATATATTTATAGGAAGGAAGGAAGGAAGGAAGGAAGGAAGGAAGGAAGGAAGGAAAAAAGAGAAGGAATGAAAAAGGGAAGGAAGATGAGTAAAAGGAGGGAGGAAGGGAAGGAAGAAAAAAAGAGAAGGAATGAAAAAAGGGAAGGAAGGAAGATGAGAAGAGGGAGGGAGGAAGGAAGGAAGGAGATGAGTAAAAGGAGGGAGGGAGGGAAGGGAGGGAGGAAAAAAGAAGGAATGAAAAAGGGAAGGAAGGAAGATGAGAAGAGGGAGGGAGGGAGGGAGGGAGGGAAGGAAGGAAGGAAGGAAGGAAGGAAGGAAGGAAGGAAGGAAGGAAGGAAGGAAGGAAGGAAGGAATTATATCACAAAACTTTAAAGGCATGAAAATTTAATAATTTTATAGCATTCTTCTCCCTCATATAACATTAGCATTTAGACTTATATACCGCTTCACAGTGCTTTACAGGCCCTCTCTAAGCCGTTTACAGAGTCAGTGTATTGCCCCCCACAATCTGGGTCCTGGGAAGGATGGAGGGCTGAGTCAACCTTGAGCCTGGTGAGATTTGAACTGCCAAATTTCAGGCAGCTGGCAGTCAGTAGAAATAGCCTGCAGTACCACATTCTAACCACTGTGCCACTGCGGCTCATATGATCTCTAATAGGTATGCCCTATTAACAGGAAACCGTGGCTCAAACCATAATAATAATTGTCAGTGACCACTCTGTACCTCTTGTACCTTTTCTACCTCTTGATAAACCTATCTTGTCTACAGGCCCTACGTTTTTAAAAGCCCTACATTTTTCTTGCCTAAATATAATAATGTTTATTTCTCTAGTTGAGTGAGGTGGTACTACAAACATAGCAACAAGCACCACCATGTTAGCATCCCCACTGATTAGCCTGTTGTGACCCAGGCCCAAGTAAGTAGTAGGAAAATCAGTCAGTGAAAAAACAAACGAACTTTATTTGAACAACTAAAAATTACTTCATTCCCAGCGTCGTTCAACTAAATTAAAGCAAATTCCTCCCAACACAAATTCCTCAGTCCTATCGCAAACCTTGGTCCAATTAGGCAAGCTGCCAAAGACCTTTCTTGGCAAATGTTCAGAAGTCACAGATACAAAAATAAGATGAAGATGAAGATGAAGATGAAGATGAAGATGAAGATGAAGATGAAGAAGAAGAAGAAGAAGAAGAAGAAGAAGAAGAAGAAGAAGAAGAAGAAGAAGAAGAAGAAGAAGCTGCTACCAACGTTGTTTTCCGGCAAAGCCCAAACACCATTGCTGGTCTGTTTTAAGCCTTATGGGAGGGGCCAATCATCTCTTGGCCCTACTCCCAAGTTGTCCTCTTTGCTTGAGCTGCTCTTGCCTTCTGGCAGATCTTCTCATGCGTGCATTAGGAACAGGCTCCTCCTGTTCCTCTGCTTCACTCTTATCAGTCTCTGGAGGCTCTGGAGTCCGCACCTCACTCCCCAATGGCCCATCTCTGCTTCTGACGCAGAGCCCTCATCCGGGCCTTCCCCAGCCTCCAGGACTGGCCCATGTTCTTCCTCAGCCTCATCGCTGTCTGACTCCACTGCCAGCTCCGTAGGCTGCTGGTGGACCACAATATAGCCTATGTTCCAAAAGCAGAGGTTAAGAAGCTTTAGATATCCATGTCTATCCATAACTAGAAGGGGAGGGTTTGCTTGTGTCTTGACTCAGCTGCTTTGACATTGAGCCAAAGGGACAATAAGCCAGGAAACAGGAAGACCACAGATATAATGTCCAGAAGCACTAGATGGAACATGAATAACTGGATGTCATATGAAATTACACCACTGACATCATGAAATCTGAACTCAACTGTCAGGCATTTTTTTTTAATGCAAGACATTAGACCAGGTTTTCTAGATTCCATATTTCCAAGGATCAAGCATCTTTGATCTTAAGGCTCACATGTGCCACTGAGACTGTTCACAAGGAAAAGCAGAGTGGACAGTGCACATGTGAATGAATTGTTGATATCAGATTTCAAGTGAGAGACCTCTCAATTCAGAATACTTCTTCACCAGTCTGTGAAAAAGAATGAACAATCAAACAATCTTCCTTGGAGGAGTCTGACCTAGAACCTGGGTCTGTCCTTAAGCTTTTAATTTGTTACACATTGGGAAATTCCTCTCATATCCTCGTGCACTGAAAAAGATTTGAACAGGATCCTTCTTTACATGGAAAACGTCTTCGTATTCTGACCCAGCCTTCGCAAGCAATGAGAAACTGCTTACTCACTAGTAACACAAACCCTTTTATTTTACATCAGGGCAGGAACAGTCTTTGTTCATGTTGGATCAATAAAGTAATTAGTCACAAATGAAAGTATTTTCCCCTTCTAAAACAGGGCAAGAACAGTCTCGGTTCACATGAGAACTCAAGATAAAAAGTCCTCTCAATGATTAGCCAAACAGAAACAGGCCCTGTTCACACAGACTGAGGCAAATTCACTCCCATTATTTCCCAGCAAGGAGATTCCTTTGGCGCCTCAAATAGAGAGCAATTAGTGCCAACAAACCTGGTTCTGGCAAAGGCATCTGACCTGATTGATGTACACTGGAAAATGAACGGTTGTCTACAACAACCTATCAGAGTTTCTTGCAAAAATCAAATCCAGAAGCACACACAGATAACTGATTCAGCAGGATTCATTAACTTCTCTTTATATACATAATAACAGATGAAGTAAATTTTACAATACCAATGGTTGATTCTTCCAACATGGTAGAACTTACAGGCAGAACAAAAGGCAGGAGAGAACAGCTAGTTTCATTTCAGTAGAGCAGATAGCATGCACAAACTGCTTAGTTTCAGTTTCAATTCTCTGCACAGACTCAGAAGCTGCAGACTAAGACACAACCTGGCTCCAGTCTGTCTCAGCTTCCAAATAGCCCTCATTGGCCGACTTAGTTGCTATGCCTATACATTGGCTGACCTTGTTATCATGTCCTATTCCAGTTGATGAATATACTCTGACACAACCAGCCACTTCTAAACCCCTATATTTATTTCCCAGCCAGGGAGGGGCTGGCTCTTTTCCCTGAGAGCCAGTTTATTACTTTCCATTGCTCTCCTCTCCTTTCCTCTCTATACATACACGCATCTGGGATGGGTCCCATGTGTTCCTCCCCCTCACTCAGCTCAGGCCCTGAAGACAGCTGCCTCTCCATCTGAGGCAGGATGGAAGGCCCCAGCTCTGCATCTTCCTCTGATCCTGCTTCCTCATCAGAGCCTTCCAAAGACTCCGAAGCTGGCCCAGGCTCCCCCCTCAACCTCCTCCTCATCTGACTCTGCTGCTAGCTCTGCTGGCAGCCGATGGGCCACAACTCTTCACACGTACACTGCTACAAATAGAATTTGGCTTCACACAAGATGTTAAACCTTAAATCCAGCTTAATAAATGTTATGCTGATGTAAAATTCTATTGCACAAGTAAATAAAGAATAAAATTGCATGCTGTGTGAACCCAAGTCTTTTGTGAAGTCTTTTGAAGAAGGGACGGTGCTAACAATGAATATGCCAGCTACAGAAGGTAGACTGGTCCACCTTCTTTTGTCAGACTTCTACCCTGATTCTGGCAATAAATCTCTCCAGAAATTCAAGTAGGCATTCTTTTTATCTAAATATATAAAAGCGAAATCCACTCTCTCATCACGAAATCTCCAGAATGGTAAAGCCTACAAACTTGAAATTTGGCATGTACATTCCTCTTGGCTTCTAGGTGCTCGCTAAGAAAGGATTTTTCAAAATGACCATCAGATCATTAGTATTTCACATACAGTATATTCATATACAGTATATTCACACGCTCTGATGCTAAGGAGTTAGACGTTCTATTCCCCCTCCCCACCTGAAAAGTTCCAACTGCCACTTGCCTCACATTCCGTTACCTCAGTTCAAACTGGCAGACATTCCACTCCTTCACTCAGGAGCGGTCTGGGACTCCTTACAGTACTAAACGTCTCTACCTCCCCAAAATGTCTACACCTTCCACCTATGGAACTGCTTCTGAACTCAAAGCGGCGGGAGAGATATTCCCATATGAGTTTCAATCACCGACCACCACTGAGCCAACGGATTGTGAACCGAATTTCTCCTGCATAGTGTCCCAGCCCCAGCTCACTTCTTACACTGACCTCCTCAGTTCAGACGAATCTGTTCCTTCTACTGTAACACCAGTTAAAGGGAAAAGCGGGGCGGGGGGGGAATGCAGGAAAAGATTTACAGATGTGATTAAGAAAACACAAGTAAGGGAAGCTGCAAAAAAGTATCATCAAAGTCATCCTGAAGTCAAGAGAGAGGCTGTAAAAAAGATTGCATCTAATAACACCTACATTAATCAGGCACCTATAGCTAAATATGCTAACATTCAAAGTGCAGGGGCAGGTCTACCACAAGATAGGGAGTATCATGGCAGGGCCTCAGCCTTCATTTCTCCAGATATACTTTGTTGGTGATGATGACAATGAGAGGGACATCCGTTGTAGAATCTACCCCAACGTTACTTCAGAACTGGTTAGTTCAATTTATCATGCCCAATCGCATAGTTTCATAGTGAAGCATGGGTATTCAGCTAGTATATAATAATATTTTTTTTACTAAAGTTTAAAAATACACTTATACAAACTAAGAAAATTAGAAAAAGTGCAAAGAAACAGAAAAAAAAGAAAAGATTGATTGATTGATTGATTGATTTATTTATTTATTTATGATATATAAAGCAGTGACTATTCCCTTCATCAAGACAGTTTGCTAGAAAACAGGAGATTGTCAATTTGAGTCCTGCCTTAGCCATGAAAGCCAGCTGAGTAATTTGGGCCAGTCCCTTTCTCTCAACCCAACCCACCTCACAGGGTTGTTGTTGTGGGAGAAAATAGGAGGAATGTTGTGGTCCGCCAGCAGCCCACGGAGCTAGCAGCGGAGTCGGACAGTGAGGAGTCTGGGGAGGCCCATGGGCCAGTCCTGGAGTCTGGGGAAGGCCCAGACGAGGGCTCTGCGTCAGAGGCAGAAATGGGGTCAGGGCCATCTGGGAGTGATGTGCGGACTCCAGAGCCTCCAGAGGTGGACAGCAGAGAGGCAGAGGAACAGGGGGAGCCTGTTCCCAGTGCACGAATGGGCAGAGCTGCCAGAAGGCAAGTGCAGCTAAAGTAAAAAGGACGACTCGGGAGTAAGGCCAGGAGATGATTGGCCCCTCCTATAAGGCTTAAAAGAACAGCAAAGGCTCTTGGGCTCTTTGTAGGAAAGCAATGTTGCTAAATCTGTTTTCCAGTCGGCGTCTCTTGTTTCTGAACTTTGTGGGGTTTTGCCAAGAAAGGCCTTTGGCAGGGTGCCAAAGAAGATAAAGGTTTGTGATAAGCCCGAATAACTTTTTCTGAAGGATTTATTTTGGAATTAATTTGGACTAAGCTGGGAATGAAGTAATTCTCAGCTGTTATAATAAAATAGTTCTGTTTGAGACTAATTGTGTCCTGTAATGACTAAGTGAGCCTAGGTTACAACAAGGAGGGAGCAGTATTAGGTATGTTTTCTGCCTTGAGTTAGTTATAAAAATAATAAAGATGGGATATAAATAAATAAGACAAGTACAAACAATTTCAGCAACTTATCCCCTTCTGTAATATTTCGATAAAAGATCTTTTCTTCTGACATCTCATCTCTTGTCTATAATCAAATTATAAAGCTTCACTATTTAGTCTGATCAGAAAAAGTCCACTAGGCATTTAGCATATTCACACATTAGCCTCGTGATGATGAATCTATGGCATGTGTGCCACAGGTAGCACATAGAGCCCTCTTTACGGGCACACCAGCTGTCATCCCAGCCCAACTCCATCGCACATGTGCATGCACCTCCTGCTGGCCACCTGGTCTTCCGGTCTCTGCCACGCATGCGTGGGGGGTGGGGCGCATGGGGAGATGCACACATGCATGTGCGGGGGGCGGGGGGCATTCATGGGGGGATGCAGGTTGGTGCAGGAGGTTTTCCAGGCCCAAAATGGGTGGGGTGGGGCCTCATACTGTGCCTCCTGTGCCCTGTTTTTGGTTTCCAGGTTGGTGCAGGAGGCTTCCTGCACCAACCTGGAAACCAAAACGGGGCTCGGGGGATGGGGTACATGCGCGGGGGATCAGGCACATGCACAGCAGGGGTGGGTTCTACTTACCTTTACTACCGGTTCGTATCGCGCCCGCAGAAGCTTCTGCGCACGTGCAGATCACCTATGATGATGTCTAGGTCAGTGGGTGGAGCCTCCCGCCGGTTTTACTACCAGTTCTTGTGAACTGGTCCGAACCAGGGGCAACCCATCACTGATGCACAGAGTCAGGATGCATGTGTGGGGGGGTGATGCACATTGCATTTTGGGGGTTCTGGCACGTGTGTGTGCATTCACACACGTGCACACACGCTTTGGGCACTCAGCACAAAAAGGTTAACCATCACTGCATTAACCCCTTCGTTTAAATCTTGCCTCTCTCCTGCCACCCTGGTGTCCTAGTGAATTTTTATGCCATTTACTCAGCCTTGATTACGGACAGCATCCGCACAGTGTTTTGATCATGATCTTGTTGAGTTTTTAATTTCACAAATTGGTCGTATTAGACCAAACTGAAAATCAAAGGTAACCAAAAAAAAAAAAAAATCCCTTCATGAGTTCCACGCTGCAATATAATAACGAGAGGCATAGACCCATCAGTAACTATGCAGATTAGAAGATTAAAAGAATATATTGTAATCCAAAAAATAAATTCTGAAGAAAGTCTGAACTTTTGTATCACCGAAGTGCAGTTCAAACTATTATCAACAGCTTTTGGCATCTCGGATATTTTGGTCTCAGTAGCTTCCAGCCCTCCCCAGCTTTCCTGCATTCATTTTTTTAACAAAAGAGGATTTAATTTAATTAATTTAAATTATTATTTAAATTATTGCAACGCGCGCTACATGGGGCTACCCTTGAAGAGTGTTCGGAGACTAACGTTGGTCCAGAATGCAGCTGTGCGAGCTATCGTGGGTGCACCTAGATGCACCCACATTACACCAATTCTCCGCGAGCTGCACTGGCTCCCTATTGGTCTCCGGGCACAATTCAAGGTGTTGGTTATTAATTACCTTTAAAGCCCTACATGGCTCAGGGCCAGGCTATCTTCGAGACGCCTTCTACCATATAGCTCCCAGCGACTAGTAAGATCCCACAGAGTTGGTCTCCTCCGGGTCCCATCAGCTAAACAATGCCAGTTGGCGGGTCCGCGGTGGAGGGCCTTCTCTGTGGCTGCCCTGGCTCTCTGGAACCAATTACCCCCTGAGGTCCGGACTGCCCCCACCCTACTGGCCTTCCGGAAACCGGTGAAGACCTGGCTCTTCCGGCAGGCCTGGGGCCGTTGATCTCGCTATGGTGATCTTGTGAGACCCGGCCATGAAGTGGAGTGTATGGGTTTTAATGTTTTCTTTTTAAACATTTGCATGGGATATTGTTCGTATTGTTTTATTCTTTGTTGTTAGCCGCCCAGAGTCCCTCGGGAGTTGGGCAGCATAAAAATGCGACAAATTAATTAATTAATTAATTAATTAATTCTGAAGGAAGTCTGAACTATTATCAACAGCTTTTGGCATCTCGGATATTTTGGTCTTAGTAGCTTCCAGCCCTTGTCAGCTTTCCTGCATTCGTTTTTTTAACAAAGGAGGATGTGTTAATCCTGCTAAAAATCCCTGCAGGTGGCTGTTTTCCTCTCTTTATTGTTTGCTTCTGATCATCACTTCCTGCAGATTCTTCAGCTGAACATCTTTGTGGATCCTCTCTGTTTCTCTCTCCCCCCTCCACTCCCAGCATTAGTTGTTAAAGATGGGTGGGGTGGGGGAGCTGCCAGTACATCTTTGGTGTTAAAATTCACAGGAAAGTGTCCGATTCGAGAATTAACGTCCAAAATTAAACACCTTACAAATGACACTTTCCCAGTCGTTCTCATTCCTCAGAAGTTCTTAGAAATGCTTGGAGCCTCCAAGTCTAATGGGTTTTTTCTTGCTTGCTTGCTTGCTTGTTTTTATTTTCTCCTTTCCTTTCGTCAGAGGGGTTTTGTTGGAGTGTGAGTTCATTAAAGTGTGACTTGCATGCAAAACGATGAGCTCTGGAAATGCTCGGCCTATTTCCCATGGGCCGTTATGCCTGAGAGAGCCCAGTTGTTTAATGTTCTTGATGAAGCAAATGGTTTAGGCATCTTTCCTGCAAGGTATATCTTGTTTAAGTGTTGCCGAAGTATTTTGAAGAGCTAGAATCTGCGACTGCTATTGTTTTTGGGGGGGGGTTCCAATTTGTGGAGGGGCATGCATAGAAATTAAAGAGTCTGGCGAGAACTCCCTGGAAGGCTAGAATTGCCTCAATTGTTCTGGCTAAAGATGCCGGAACATGCAATGAACAGTTTCCTCTTGGGTCTGCACTGCTAACACCTCAGCTTAAAACCCATTAGAAGCAAACAAAGGCAAACAGCAAGACTGATACACCTGGGAGCCTATTTAATCTGAATGTTCTGTTGAGCATATGTTTCCTGCTTACTGTAGCACATGCCAGCCAGAGAACTAAACACATTGAAGCGAAGTGGTACCTCTGTGCATAAAGCACAAATATCTACAAGAGGGCAAGGTAACCTACAACCCAGTGGTGAAATCCATTTTTTTTTTACTACCAGTTCTGTGGGCGTGGCTTGGTGGGTGTGGCAGGGGAAGGATACTGCAAAATCTCCATTCCCACCCCACTCCAGGGGAAGGATACTGCAAAATCTCCATTCCCGCCCCACCCCACTCTGGAGCCAGCCAGAGGTGGTATTTTCCGGTTCTCTGAACTACTCAAAATTTCCGCTACCGGTTCTCCAGAACCTGTTAGAACCTGCTGGATTTCACCCCTGCTACAATCTATCTGGGCTTCAGCCTCATGTACAAAGGATCAGGTCCCACCTCTAAGTTGATCTGTCCATTTTCTACTCACTGAGGAGAAAGCAAAAAGGGAGATTAGAAGATATCACAATGAGAAGGAAGAGGGAGAAAGAGCAGGAAGAAATGGAGGACGATTGTGAGGAGGAGGGATAGAGAGTGTTTCTACCTATTATGCCAGGGGTGTCAAAGTCATTATGCCAGATGCGGCCCACAGGGTGCTTAAATCAGACCCGTGGGGCCGGCCTGGAAAGATCAAAGGACTGGCATGCAGTGCCTCTGCCAGCCAAAATAGGCTGTGGGGGCCCTCCGTGTGGCCTCTTTTTGGTGGCAGAGTGCTGCAGGAGGCTGGGGAGGCCAAAAACAGGCCACACAGGCCCCTTGTGGGGCCTCTGCGCAAACAGTTTTGACTGGCAGAGTGCTGTTGGAGGCCGGGGAGGCTAAAAACGGGCAGAGGGGGCTGCACGTGGCCCCCTATGCCCCATTTTGGCCAGCAGGGTACTGCAGGAGGCATCCATCCTGTCTCCCTCCCCAATCCCTGCCACCCCTCCACCCTCCCGCCAGCTCGTAGAGGAGAACTACAATGCTGATGCCGCCCTTGAAGAAATCTAGATTGACACCTCTGTATTATGCTGTCTGGTCTTCTCCTTAACCCTGCCAAAGGCTTTTCTTGGCAAAGCCCCGAAAGTTCAGAAACAACAGACGCTGACAATAAACAAATGTAGCAACGTTGCTTTCCTACAAAGATCCCAAGAGCCGTTGCTGCTCTTTTAAGCTTTCTGGGAGGGGTCAATCATCTCCTGGCCCCTTTTTGCTTTAGCTGCTCTTGCCTTCTGGCAGCTTTTTGCATGCATGCACTAAGAACAAGCTCCTTCTGTTCCTCTGCCTCTCTGCTATCCGCCTCTGGAGGCTCCAGGGTCCATGCATCGCTCCCAGATGGCCCTGGCCCCATCTCTGCCTGCAACACAGAGCCCTCGTCCGGTTTTCCCCTGACTCCAGGACTGGCCCACTGTCCTCCCCAGCCTCCTCACTGTCCAACTCCACTGCCAGCTCTGCAGGCTGCTGGCGGACCACAACATTAACCATGGTACTTGTCCCATTTCTGCAAGCCTTCCAAAATTCCTTAAAACCTGGTTGTGTCCCATAACCCTGGAGGTCACAAGAGAATGGCAATCACACGAGGCGGCTCCATTGTTCATGATACTCGAGACTCTGTCCTAAGTTTCCAATAATATTTTTTGTATTTGTTGAATGTTTTAATGGTTTGATTGTATGCCACAAGAATCAAATTTTATGAGAGGGGTAGCCGTATAAACATGACGTCAGAGTGTTTACAGTGTGACTACTAGTTTGAGACAACCCAGGAGCAAAATACAGGACACCGAGATTTTTTCATTACAAACTGTAGTTTATGTACAAGTTAAATACATACACGTGCTAAGCACATACCAGGCAATCAATCAGTCTTCTTCATCTCTACACAGAGAACTACAATGCAGATACACAACAGTGAGGAGAATGATGCACAAGGAGAGAGATACATGAGGAGAGAGAGAGACGCCCTCTAATGGCCTCCCTTATATAGGCAGCTTCTTAAAGGACAATAACCCTGCTGACTCATCTTCAGTCTTAAAGGGATGGTCAGCTTCAAATCATCATTACCCTGACACTCCTCCCATTTAAAGTTGAACAGCTGAATGCCTTAACATATTCACGATGCTCTCTATTTCCATTATGTCCTTGCCACCAGCTTTGGTTCCTACTCTCATTGCTACAAACGCTACTAGTACCATTACTACTATTGCTGCTGGAACTACTCCTACCTTCATTATCTGCTGACTCTGCACACTCTGTTTCATTAATCTCCATTACATCCTGTAAATAAATAAGGACCAAAATATTTGAGTTATACTAAGTCAGGTTTTTCTGTCATCTGACTAGGGATTAACTATTGTTCAAAGGCACCACTTCACCACTTCTGCTACGGATTCTTCACCTAGAATATCTCATCCAGTTTTGGTCACCACACTACAAAAAAGATGTTGAGACTCTAGAAAGAGTGCAGTGCAAAGAAGAGCAACCAAGATGATTAGGGGACTGGAGGCTAAAACATATGAAGAACGGTTGCAGGAACTGGGCATGGGTAGTCTAGTGAAGAGAAGGACTAGGGGAGACATGATAGCAGTGTTCCAATATCTGAGGGGCTGCCACAGAGAGGAGGAGGTCAAGCTATTTTCCAAAGCACCTGAAGGCCAGACAAGGAATAATGGATGGAAACTGAACAAGAAGAGAGTCAACCTGGAAATAAGGAGAAATTTTCTGATAGTGAGAACAATCAACCAATGGAACAGCTTGCCTTCACAAGTTGTGGGAGCTTCATCACTGGAAGCTTTCAAGCAGAGACTGGACTGCCATTTGTCAGAAATGGTGTAGGGTCTCCTGCTTGGATGGGGGGTTGGACTAGATGACCTATAAGGTCCCTTCCAAGTTCCAACTCTGTGAATCTGTATCTTCTCTAAACATTTCTCATTCCAAATGGCTCTCTACAATTCATCTCTCACATTTATATACAACTATAGCAATGCTCTAATTACAAGACTGAAAAAAATCAGAGATTGTGAAAGCAGCGTTATCCTGCTTAAATAAAGCAGATTTTCTTCATTGTATTGTGTCTGTTAATGCCATGTCAAGGTGATTTCTTTGAGTCCAGCAAAGCTTTGTGTTTCTTCCCTGCAGAACCTGATGTCCTTTTGCAATTTTTCTTTGTTGCTTTCCAGAACATTTATCTCTGTTGTTAATGATGCTTCAGCTGATGCATACATTTATTCTTCTGATTTCGTCCCATTTAAAAGGATGTAAACAGGTTTCTTTCTCCTAAGTAAAATCAATAGTTCATCACGCTCAGTCTCATAAGCCATGACAGTTGGCACCTGTCATGGCTCCAACAGATCCTGGTTAGGAGGAGGAGGAGGAGGAGGAGGAGGAGGAGGAGGAGGAGGAGGAGGAGGAGGAGGAGGAGGAGGAGGAGGAATCAGGACCATCTAACAGGGATGGCACATCTCCCCTGGAACATCTGGACAGGACAATGCTGTCCCAGGCATCTCTGGCATTGGGGGAAGTGTTCGACTGAATTGGAAGTTGCCTGCCTTCACAAATCTAGGGGAAGATCAGCTGCAGACAGGCAGTGGTGATGCGAGACCAACAGATCCCCTCTGATGAGGAACAGCTACCTCCCCCACCTGATCCGAGGCCATGGAGAAGGAGCGGAGGGAAACTCAGAGGGGGTCTACAAGGCTGCTGGTGAGGAGGCTGCCCCGCCCCTCCTCACAAGGAACACCTGGCTCAGGCTGATTTAAATAAATAAATAAATATGTATATGACACAAAGAAACAACACAGTCTAGTTCGGATGCATACATGTACATGGTGAGAGAAACTAAGTGGCCAGGACAGAAGGAGAAAGATGTGCTCTCCTCATCCGACGTAGGAAATGCAGACACTGGTTTGCACGCTTCACTAAAGATGACATGTGGAGAGACCAGTTCAGATTGTTAGTTATCTGCACCCCCAGATAACTCTACAGCTCTACAGCTGCATCCTTGATACTGAATGGAGTATGACTATGCCAGCTCTTTCTAAAATCTACACTGACCTCCTTTGTTTTATCAACATTTAGAACCAGATTACTTTTATTGCACCAGTCCACCAGAGCCTTCACCTCTTTCCTACAAGGATACACCTATAAGGAAGGCAGGGGGAGGGTCCCTTCATCAGGATCAATTGTTTGCTTGCACTTCCCTGGCCTTCGTAAACTCTGCTTCTTGCACTTCAGATTGTGTTTCTGTCCTGTGAACCTTGTTTGTGGACTACAGACTTTATCCTTGCCTTGTGAAGTGACCCTGGTGACTATTGGACCTAGTTTGTAGGACTGGGTTGCATTAACTGTGGGTGGCTGCCTTCGGGAAAATTTGGGGTGGAACTTTGCCAGCCCCTGTAGGCAGCGGTGGGATTCAAGTAATTTAACAACCGGTTCTCTGCCCTAATGATTTCTTCCAACAACCAGTTCGCCAAATTGCTCAGAAAGTTAACAACCGGTTCTCCCGAAGTGGTGTGAACTGGCTGAATCCCACCACTGGCTGTAGGGCCATCTGTCATAGTATAGCAGTGCACAAAACAACTTTATTGATGCCTGCATCTGTCTACGTGACCTGGGCCCTGTCGTAGTTGCCCATTTCTGTTGCCTTTGATTGTCTTCAGATGTAACCAGGTAACCTGTGTGACCTGTTGGGTCATTGTTTAATAGAATGACCATAGCAGACAAGGGGCTCACAGAACGCATCTCTGTGGGAAGTGAAAGGGCCATTTTCTCAAGCTAGAAGGGCGATGGACAAGTTTAGAAAAAGTACCACGTCTCTTCCTTATCTCAATCTTCTGCAAGGTGGCGAGGGGCCTTGTTTTAAGGGATCACAATGTTTATTATCCCTGCTCTAAAAATTACCCAATAGAAATGAAAGGAGTTTCTTTTTCCAAAAGAGAAAGTGGATATATATGGACAGGTAAAACAAATTAAAATATAGGAAATTCCACCTACCTAAAGGTAAAGGTAAAGGTTCCCCTCGTACATATGTGCTAGTCATTCCCAACTCTAGGGAGCGGCACTCATCTCCGTTTCAAAGCCGAAAAGCCAGCGCTGTCTGAAGACGTCTCCGTGGTCATGTGGCCGGCATGACTAAACACCAAAGGCGCACGGAACGCTGTTACCTTCCCACCAAAGGTGGTCCCTCTTTTTCTACTTGCATTTTTTACATGCTTTCGAACTGCTAGGTTGGCAGAAGCTGGGACAAGTAATGGGAGCTCACCCCGTTACGCGGCACTAGGGATTCGAACCACTGAACTGCTGACCTTTCGATCAACAAGCTCAGCGTCTTAGCCACTGAGCCACCTTGTCCTACCTAGAACTGTGCAATTAACCCCAATCCTTCTTCTTCCATAGTTAATCCACACGTTCTTTTGAGTAATGCACAATAAAGCATAATTTTTTTTAAAAAAAAATTGAGGGGTTAAATAAAACTAATATCATAATTATATAAAATGCACCTGTGGGAGCCAATTAATTATACTTCCAAGTTTGATTTCATATCAAATTTCTAGGTTATATTCCCATAGATTGCACCTAGTGGGGTGTCTGATTAAGAACAGTGGGGCCACAAGTTAAAAAGCAATGTCTCCATTTTAATAGGGGTTTTGTTTAGGATTCACAATTGAATGGAGTTCTCCCCAGTCAGTATTCTCAGATTGGAAAACTCTGGCACCCAAGAAGCTCTCAAAAGAATAGAAATTTTGGCAAGTGAAAAGGAACCAGATCAAGCAGCAACCTCCTCTGCCACCTTCACGAGTCAAGCCGGCTCAAAAACACCATCACAAAGAATTTAAAAGAAATTCTGCAGCATCCTGAGAACGAGTTAGGAAAAAAACAGATGCAGGAAAGGACTTCTGTTGTAAAGCAGGTTTTGGCACAGTGTTATAAAGGTTATTTAATATGATGTTGTCAAGCATGTTAAGCAAATGGTCCCTCATCACCAGATTGTGGGGTATAATTGTGGGGTTTAGCAAGGGGTTCTCTGCCCGGTTGCTGGGTGGGCGTGGCCATGGTGGGTGTGGCCTAGTTGGCCTCCTGCACCACAAAGGTGGGGGGCATTTTTTTCCCTCCCCAGGCTCCGGAAGCTTTCCTCGAGCTCCAGGAGGGCGAAAACGGCCTCCCCAGGCTCCGGAGGCCCTCTGGAGGCCGGAAATGGGCCCATTTCTGGCTTTCCCAAACTTCCGGTAGGCCCGTTTTTTTGCCCTCTCCGAGCCTCCGTGCGCACCCTGCATCCAAAACGTGCTGCATGGGGACTCCTGGGAGGGGAGGGGAGGGGAAGGGAGGGGAGGGGAGGGGTGGGCAGGGCCAGCCAGGAATGGGATTTGGAAGTTCTCCGAACTGCACAGAATCTTAGCTAGAGGTTCTCCCGAACCCCTGCGAACCCACAGCAGCCAACCCCTGGTCAGTGGGGAGGAATGCAGGAGGCAGTGTAGGACAAGGGACTACGGATAGTCCTTGACTTACAACCGTTTATGTAGTGACTGAAGTTAAAACGGCACTGAAAAAGTGACGTGACCCTTTTTCACACTTACAACTATTACTGTATCCCTGTGGTCACATGATCAAAATTCAGATGCTTGGCAACTGGCATGTACTTATGATGGTTGCAGCATCTCGGTGGTCCCGTGATCCCCTTTTGTGACCTTCTGACAAGCAAAGTCAGTGGGGAAGCCAGATTCATTTTACAACCCTGTAACTAACTTAACAACTGCAGTGATTCACTTAAGAACTGTGGCAAGAAAGTTCATCATAAAATGGGGCAAATGCAGGGGTGAAACGCTCCCGGTTCGGACCGGATCACCTGATCTGATAGCAATGGAGGCGGGTAGCAAAACTGGTAGCAAAAATTCCTGCTCCCCCAACCTCCATTGCCCAGCTGAGCCACGCAATCATCAGAGGCTTTTTTTAAACTTTTAAAAGCATTTTTTCTACAACCTCTTCGGCCGAAAAAATGCTTTTAAAAGTAAAAACAAAAAAAAAGCCTCTGATGATCCGTGCGGCTCAGCTGGGATCATCAGAGGCTTTTAAAAGAAAAAAAGCTTCTGCCGATCAGGCAAGTCAGCTGGGATTGTCAGAGGCTTTTAAATTTAAAAGCATTTTTTTTACAACCTCTTCAGCCAAAGTTGTAGAAAAAATGGTTTTAAAAGTAAAAAAAAAAAAAAAAAAAGTTAGCCATGCCCACAGAACCGGTAGTAACAAATTTTACATTTCACCACTGGGCAAAGGTCACTTAACAACTGTCTTGTTTAGCAATGGAAATTTTGGCCTCAGTTGCGCTCATAAATCAAGAACTGGCCATATATATGCATTAAGATGTCATAAAAGTCTGTAGAAATTCCCAGTTATCCAGGTCATGGTTGTCCCAAAGGTGCTTTTTCAGGAGGCAACTGGACTTTCTTGTTTTTTCTTTTGAAGACGTTTCACTTCTCCTTCAAGAAGCTTCTTCAGTTCTGACTGGATGGTGGGGAATGGAAGGATTTAGAGAAAAAACAAGGAAGTCCAAATTGCCTCCTGAAAAAAAGCACCTTTGGGACAACCATGACCTGGATGACTGAGAATCTCTATAGACTTTTAGCTGTACAATTTGGGATGAACACCCTTTGAATAGTGTGGGAGTAGGAATGGATTTCCAGAGAGAAAATTGCAAACTACAGGAACCAGGACCACCACTCAGGTGTACCCTGAGGACACAGATAAACCTCCAAGTGCTTCAATGACCCTCTAAAAGGATACAAATGACCAGCTGTCTTCAAGGAGTATAAATCCTTCCATTGCCCACTATCCTGTCAGAGCTGAAGAAGCTTCTTGGATGAGAAGCAAAATGTCTTCAAAAGAAAAAACAAGAAAGTCCAGTTGCCTCCTGAAAAAAAGCACCTTTGGGACATCAGGATGTCATGTTGCAAAAACTGCAGCCACCCACAGTCGCTTGATATGGTCGACATATAAATTCAATAAATAAAAATACTTAGGTGTTGAATGCAAGTATGTAAGAGTTTTCATCACATCCCCATGTGGAGTTTCAGCAGATGTCCATAATTCCCTCTTAGAGTGACCCCATTGGTGGTGGGATTCAAAAATTTTACTACCGGTTCTGTGGGCGTGGCTTGGTGGGTGTGGCATGGCTTGGTGGGCGTGGCAAGTGAAGGATACTGTAAAATCTCCATTCCCACCCCTCTCCAGGGGAAGGATACTGCAAAATCCCCATTTCCTCTGGATCAGCTGGGACTCGGGAGGCAGAGAATAGATGGGGGCGAGGCCAGTCAGAGGTGGTATTTACCGGTTCTCCGAACTACTCAAAATTTCTCCTACTGGTTCTCCAGAACTGGTCAGAACCTGCTGATTATCACCTCTGGACCCCATGTATCGTGGAACGGAGACACATTAGACCAGATACTACTTACAGACATGATGTGTCAATCTTAAGCAAGGCAATGTTCATTAAATCCATTTGTGATTATTCTATCTGTATGCCATGTATATAAATCAGCCTCCTAGGGTGTTTGAGCATATTTTCCCTAACCTATTAGGCTTTGTGTCTGCATGGAACCCCTTGGCATTTGATGCCTTTTGAATCTGCCCCTTACAGAAATAAAGATGCACTTTAATTCCTTATTCAGAGATAAATGTAGACCTCTCGTCCCTCTCCGTCACAATTTTAATCTTAATCTGTTAGACAAGGTCTGTCTTAGTGAACCTGATCCCTTTCCTGCACCTCTTCGGGGAAATGGATGTCAGATTTCATCCGCCAAATAAATTGTTTCTGACATACTGGAACCGAATTTGCTCATTTAAGGCCTCTCCTTTTCAGAGATAAAATCATAAACCATTTGCACTTATTGGTTTTTACTTCTTTACCTCTCAACACTGCACAATTGGGATGTCATCTCTACACTGTCAGCAAGCTGTTTGAAGACCGCAGCCGAGTCTTCACTTGAAACATCCCAGGAGCAACAAGTTTGTGGTTTCCTATTATGTATTTCAGAACAGACACTTCGCAAAGGAGGGCAATTAGTTGCTTTCATTCTCAAACTTCTATTTACCAAGGGACCAATTAAAATAGCATGGCACTTGTTCATAACAATTTGGAGTAACTTTCTTTTCAGGAATCAACAGAGATCGTGAATGCATAACATTCCCTTAAATAAGCATACAATCAGGAGGATCTTAAATTCTTATTTAAGAATTTATCCATCTTAAATTCTTACAGTCCTGGACTTGGAAAACAATACAAGGCCATCTAGTCCAGTCCTCTCAGTGCAAAATCTTCTAGAAAATTGCTAACAGATGAGAATCCTACCTCTGTTTTTTTGTCCTGCTTCAATTATTCAATTACTCACAGTTGCTGCAGAAATTAGCAGTTTTCTCAAGGCCAAGGAGATAACAGCAGACAAGGAATGCAAACCAAACCAGACTTTCTGGGGTGAGGGTGGGGGAAACCTGCCTGAATGGTTTTTTGCTTTTAACAGGAACACACAGAAGAATAGTCAAAATTCAGTCCAGAGTTCCAAGATCCAGGTCAGGATTATCAGCCAGCCCAGAGATTAGAGGTTCATGAGCAGAAATCACACAAACTTCACACCAGAGCCAGAGATGTCAATTTCAATGAAAGATCAGGGCTGCCTCTTAAATCAGGCTTTAGCCAACTGCCTTTCATCAAGGGGTTTTCTCCCCTGCTTGGGAAGGAGCCCCATAGAATATCTTTGCTTTGATCTACCTGTCATCATCATCATCTTGACAGCTCCAATTGTTCAGATAATGGCTGCGCTTGATTATTCTCAGGTGATTCTGGACTCTGTATTTTCTTGGACTGAGATTCTACATGTTCTGTTAAACCAAGCTGTTCAAATTCAAATTCAGCAATTGAATCCTGGTCACTGGCACTATCGGTTAAATGATTGAAGATTCTTAATCATTAAGGTCATAGTTGTTTCAAAAGCGTGGGGGTTTTGTTTTGTTTTGTTTTGTTTTTTGGTAAAGGGAACTGAACTGACTTTTTTTTTTTTTTTTTTTGAGGAAGAAGAAGAAAAAGACGTTTCGCTTCCTATTCTGGAAGTTTCATCAGTTGTATTGGATAGTTTGGGAAATGGAAGGGCCATTATTGACAGTTGAGATTGGTTCGTAGGAGTGGGGATGATAGGTTCTGACAGGATTGTGGTGGTGGGGGGGAAATGGAAAGATTATGTTTTCTTTGCAGTCAACTGGTCTTAACCATCTCTGAGAGCCGTTGTGGTTACTTGGGGTTTTCTCTGTGACCTTAGAGTCACCTGAATTGGAGGTGTGGAATCTTCTTGGAACAGCCAAAAGGACTGCATTATAAATTGGGGATAGGTGGTACTGAATTCTCCCCCCACACCCCGCCCCTGTGGAGGGAGGGCTGTTCAATTCAAAATTTCCCATCAGTCATTTTATATATATATATATATTTGATTTGATTTATATGCCGCCCTTCTCCGAAGACTCAGGCTTACAATGCGTTAAGCAATAGCCTTCATACTTTTGTATATGTATCCAAAGTCAGCTTATTGCCCCCACAAACTGGGTCCTCAATTCACCTACCTTAGAAAGGATGGAAGGCTGAGTCAACCTTGAGCCTGGTGAGATTTGAACTTGCAGTAATTGCAGGCAGCTGATGTTAATAACAGTGCTTTAGTCTGCTGTGCTACCCGGTAAAACATACCCAATTCTTCAATTCAATCCAACCTAAATATCCTGCAGAAAATATCCTGACAGTGAGAACAATTAATTAGTGTAATGGCTTACCTCCAGAAGTTGTGGGTGCTCCATCATTGGAAGTTTTCAAGAAAAGACCAGACAACTATTTGTCCAGAATGTTATAGGGCCATGATGGTGAACCTATGGCATGCATGCCAGAGGTGGAATGGAGAGCCCTCTCTGGGCACGTGTGCTGTCTCCAGCTGCTTTTCTGGGTTCCGTCGCACGCATGCATGATGGACAGCTGGACTGGCATGCATGCGTGCTGGCCAATTGCTCACTTCTGGCTTCTGTCATGCTCATGCATGATTGACAGCTGACCTTCGCGCGTAGACCAGCTGGCCAGTGCGCATGTGCATAACGGAACCCAAGACAGCTGACCTTCACGCGAAGACCAGCTGGCTGGTGCGCATGTGCGTGACAGAACCCGGAAGACAGCAGCTAGCCGGTGCACATGCGCGGTGGACCAGCTGTCTGGCGCTCATGCATGGACGGAACCCAGAAGAGCAGTTGGCCGCCACGCACATGCGCACCAACCAGCTGCTCTCTTCTGGATTCTGGCACTCCAGGGCTTGCTCCACTTTCAGCACTCAGTGCCGAAAAGGTTAGCCATCACTATTATAGGATCTCCTGCTTGAGCAGAGAGTTGAACTAGAAGACCTCCAGGGTCACTTCCAACCCTATTATTCTATGTTCTCTCAACTGTTCCTCAAAGGGCTTTCCAATTGCATTATGGCACATGTGATCAAAGTCAAAGTGTTGTGGCCCATCAGTGGCCTGTGCAGCTAGTAGATGATTCCGACAGCGAGGAGGTTGGTGTGATGCTGCGCCAGCAACCTGTACAGCTGGCACTCGAGTCAGACAATGAGGAGGATGGAGAAGATGTGGTGCCAGAGGTGGGGATTAAGCCAGGGCCTTCAGAACCTCCAGAAACTTCCATAAGTGAAGAGGAAGAAGAGGAGGAGCCTCTTCTCGATGCAGAGCTGCCAAAAGGCAGGAGTGGTTCCTCAGGAGGAGGTCTCCTCAAGAGTAAGTCTTGGGGCTAATTGGCCACTCCCTTAGCCTATTTAAGGAAGGACAACAACTGAGGCAATTTGCAGGGAACAACTTAGTTCACCCTCTTTTGCGTCTAGATATTAGTTCTTTTATCAGTGTCCTGCAAATTGCTTCTGGACTTTCTGCCAATCCTAGAAAGATGATGATTATTTATTCTTTGGATTCTTGTAGACTGTTAAGAAAGTTAATTAACAGCCTTTGTTTGAAAAAGACTGATTTAATTTAGTAAACTAAGGTTTGTACAGACTTTGTGCGTGCTGTTCTTTGGGGTCCGTAGCTGGGGCAGAAGACAAAGTCAAGTCAAAGCCTTTATTGTCATTGTACATCATGTATACAACGAAATTGGTTAGGGTTATTTAATTAATTCACTAAGTATATTATTATTATTAATTATTATTATTAATTCAATTTGTATGCCGCCCCTCTCCGAAGACTCCATGATGTCTTACACAGAGATCTGTTTTATTTCCAACAAATACGATGGTTTGGGCTCAAGAAATGTATCTGGAAAGCCATGCAGCCAGTTTCTGGGATGGATATTGGACCTGAACCTGGTTCTCCTCAGTTCTAGTCCAACATTTCAATCTCTACATTATGGTGGATCGATGCAGCAGTGAATGTTTCAAAATTCTTTTTGATAGATACATGAGGAATTGAATCTTCACAAGTTCTGGTACAACCAAAATCCAGTTCTATAGTGCAAATGAAGTAATTATTTCCTAACTTACCAAAGTCTGTCTACACAATTACATCATTTGTAGTGTCATGTTAAACTAGGCTTAGCAGATTTCTGAACAGGGAAAGGAGGGTGTGGACAATTGGAAAGGAGGACAAAGGCGAGGGAAAAGAGGACACACTGTTTTACTTCATAATCATAATCATTATCATAACTTTATTTGTCAAACATATATAAGACAACAGGTAAAGACTTAAGACTTTTTTATTTCATCAAGCTGGCCTGGCCTATGTCTTCTCCCCTTTTTAAATGTAAATTTTAATTTGTTTTAAATTAGAGGGTATTTTAAATTCAGCCAATTATTTAATTCGTTTTTAATCTATTTTAAATTTTTGTATTTATGTGTTTTATCTTGTGGCTGTTCACTGCCCTGAGTCCTTCGGGAGAAGGGCGGTATAGAAATTTAATAAAATAAAATAAAATAAAATAAAATAAAATAAAATAATAAAATAAAATAAAATAAAATAAAATAAAATAAAATAAAATAAAATAAAATAAAATAAAATAAAATAAAATAAAATAAAATAAAATAAAATAAAATAAAATAAAATAAAATAAAATAAAATAAAATAAAATAAAATAAAATAAAATAAAATAAAATAAAATAAAATAAAATAAATAAATGTATAAACATAATTTGAATACATGAAAAGAGTAAGTAAAAATGAATATTAGGACAGGGATGGTAGGCATGCTGGTACACTTATGATGTACTTTTTTGGTACACTTCCTTGGCATCTGCGACAGAAAATACAACAAAAACAGCAAAAAAAGTACTTTTTAATATACTGTCTGTATAAGAACTAACTTTTTTTTCCGGTATCAGAAAGACTGTTTTTTAATTATAGTATTATTCCAACATTTTTTTTTTATTTTCAAGGCCTTATGCTAGTGATAATTTAGAATTGAAAATGAGCACTTTTCAAATCTCGCCATAGAAATGTATGATGAATCACAAAACCCACAGAATAGGGATTTGAAGAGATTTGAAGAGACTGGTCTGAAGCCGATTGTTGGAATCGGAAAATCAATTTAATTACGTAAATCTAGGCTGTTGAGTCTGTCAAAGGACCAAGGGGGAAAAAAGAAGCAGCCAATTTACCATGTCACAATACACAAAAAGCTTGACTGAGTACAGTTGTGGAAACAGTCTAAAAAGCCCTTAAGATACTAAAAAGCCAGATAATATTTGATTTTAAGGGTATGCCAGCCTGAAGGAAGGCATGAAGACAAAAAAAGAGGAGATATCTTCCTTTCACTGGAGAAGGGAGGGGGGAGGGAGGGAGAGAGAGAGAGGGGGAAGGAGAAAGGAGGGAAGGAGAAAGAGGACGAGAAGGAGGGAGAGAGGAGCAGGCAGAAAAAGGGAAGAGGGAGATGTGAAGGGGAAGGGAGATGGAGAGGAGGGAGGGAAGAGGGGGGAGGAAGGGAGGAGCAGGCAGAAAAGGGGAAGGGGGAAGGAGGGAGGGGCAAGCAGCAAAAGGGGAGAGGGAGATGAAGGAGAAGGGGAAAGGGGAGGGAGGGAGGGAAGGAAGGAGAGAGGGAGGGAAGAAGGGAGGGAAAGAGAAAGGAGAGAAAGAGAGAGAGGACAAGAAGGAGGGAGAGAGGGGCAGCCAGAAAAAGGGGAGAAGGAGATGTGAAGGGGAAGGGAGATGCAGAGAAGGGAGGGAAGAGGGAGGGGAGGAAGGGAAGGAAGGGAGGGGCAGGCAGAAAAGGGGAAAGGGGAAGGGAAGGAGGGACGGGCAAGCAGGAAAAGGGGGGTGGGAGAGATGAAGGAGAAGAGGAAAGGGGAAAGGGGAGGGAGGGAAGGAGGGAAGGAGGGAAGGAAAGCGGGAGGGAGGGAGGCATTCTTGTATACATCTAATAAAAAGTACTTGTTTTTCCCAGGATAGTCTTTTGTCCCCTGGGCTTCCCTGGGCTTTCCACGATTCAGTAATATATATAAGGTTTGTTTTCTCTGTAAAGTCCTTTATCAGTTTGATGTGCCTGGATTGGGGAGGAGGGACCATACAATCTTTCTGTTGGAAAAAAAATGAAAGAAAGGTTATCTGAAGTGTTTCTAAAACTGTTGATGCCATTTCAAGAGCACTTGGGGGATGCAGAAAGCAAAACACTTCCTGATTTTTAATGCCGCTAACAGTGGTTCTCCCTTCCAGGGGCATCCGCTTCCTCTGCCAAACTTCTTTTTGTCTAATTGCACCTCTCTGGAGGGAACAGCCTGAAGTGTTTGGACATCTCTGAAAATGAGCATCAAAACTTCAGAAAGAAACAAAACACCCAGCAGATTTTTTCTTGCTTGCTGACTTGACTTCTCTCATCCTTGACAGCAACTAAAGCAGCTTTGCCTGCTCTAGAAATGTCCATAAACTGTACAGTAGGTATGTTGTGTAGAAAAAAAGCAATTGGATAAAGATGGCTGACAATTCTTTCAGAGAAGTGAAAATAGGTAATTTCATATAATTTGGCATTTTCTTAGAGAGCATGTGGCATACATCACAAAGTCCTCCAGGAACAGAACCTCAGAATTTATTCTGAATGAGAGTTTCCTTCCTTCCTTCCTTCCTTCCTTCCTTCCTTCCTTCCTTCCTTCCTTCCTTCCTTCCTTCCTTCCTATAAATAAAAAGTTGGCCACGCCCACCAGTCACATGACCCCCCCACCAAGCCACGCCACCAAGCCACGCCCACAGAACCCGTACCAAAAAAAGTTGCATTTCACCACTGATATGCTCTCAGTGTACATAAAAGAAAAGATACATGCATTAAGAATCATAAGGTACAACACTTACTGATAGTCATAGGGTACAAATAAGCAATCAGGAAACAATATCAATATAAATCATAAGGATACAAGCAACAAAGTTACAGTCATACAGTCATAAGTGGGAGGAGATGGGTGGTGGGAACGATGAGAAGATTAATAGTAGTGCAGACTTAGTAACTAGTTTGACAGTGTTGAGGGAAGGTTCCTCAGAGGCTGTCAGTCTAACCCCTGCTTGATGTCTATGGAGATTCTCAGTCATCCAGGTCATGGTTTTCCCAAAGATGCTTTTTCAAGAGGCAACTGGAGTTTCTGGTTTTACTTTGAAGACGTTTCGCTTCTCATCCAAGATGCTTCTTCAGCTCCTTCCATTCCCCACCATCCAGTCCAGCGGTGAAAGCCACTTACCTTTGCTACCAGTTTGAGAACGAGAGGGCGCGGGAGCACGCGCAGGCTATGTGTGCATGGGCCTCTTCTGCTCATGCGCAGGGGGTAAAAAAAAGGAGTCTCCCACTGCTGGTGCTACCAGTTCACGCGAGCTGGATAGATCCAGCCGGATTTCACCACTGATCCAGCCAGAGCTGAAGAAGCTTCTTGGATGAGAAGCGAAATTTCTTCAAAGAAACCAGAAAGTCCAGTTGCCTCTTGAAAAAAGCACCTTTGGATTCCTTCCATTTTCTTTTTGTATTTCGGTCTTTCTTGGTTTTGGCGAATTAGGCAGAAATAATAACATTCTGAATATATTAGAAAGGAAGGAGATAGGATACATTCAAGTCTTCTTTTCCTCCTCCTCCTCCTTCTTTTCTTCCTCTTTTACTGCTTCAGGTGTTGATAGAGATACAAAGTTCTAGCTCTTGCTCTTCTGGTGGCCTCAACCACTGTTCAATTAAAAAGAACATTATTCAACCCTTTTTTCATAGATTCAAGTACAGAGTTGATCGGAAATGCACAAATAAATTAAATTAAAACTCCTGATAAACAAGAGGCAAGCAAGACAAGAAACATTGTGTTACACAGGAGAAGAGATAAGATGAAAAAGCAAGAGTAGTAAAGAAAATATAGGGAACTGGGTAGGTTGAACAGGAGAGGAAAGGCAGACACAACAGGCAGGAGAAAAAAATCAGGTGAGGCCCAGAAGATGGTCAGGAGCAGTAGCATAAATGGGGAACCATGACAGTGGTAGAGAAGATCCAAGATAAGTGGTGGTAGGAGCAACTCAGCAGTGATGATAGAGAGAGCAGTGGCAGATTAAGATGGAATCGGATAGATAGATCAGTGGTGGTGGCATCCAAAATAGCAATGTGGAGTAACAGTAGAAGTCAGCACAGTAGAGCTTACAACAATGTTTCTCAATCTCAGGAATTTTAAGATATATGGACTTCAACTCCATGCTGGCTGGGGAATATAGAACATAAAAGGGTTGGAAAGAACCTTGGAAGTCTTTTAGTCTAACTCCCTGCTCAAGCAGGAGACCCTATAGCATTCTGAACAAATAGCATCACCCATCACCTCCTTGCCATCTTCTTCTATTAGTGGGCCAATTGTTTTCTTTTATTACATGTTGAAATAAACTTTATTATTATTGGCATTTGTTGCAAATCTTAATTCATTCTGGGCCTTAGCTGGGAGTTGAAGTCCATATGTCTTAACATTGTTGAGACTGAGAAACACTGGAGGAGGAGGAGGAGGAGGAGGAGGAGGAGGAGGAGGAGGAGGAGGAGGAGGAGGAGGAGGAGGAGGAGGAGGAGAAGAAGAAGAAGAAGAAGAAGAAGAAGAAGAAGAAGAAGAAGAAGAAGAAGAAGAAGAAGAAGAAGAAGAAGAAGAAGAAGAAGAAGTCAGAACATTGAAAGGGAAGGAGAAAGGGACAAAAATGCCAAATACATGGTAGACCTGTTGCAAAACAAGATGTAGAACTTTTCACATGCAAATCAGAACAACGGAGGAGCAAAATATAGAACAGAGTAGTAATAGACTGACATGTAGGTAATCAATTCATTGTTCCAGATAAAAGCATAATAATAGGTACCATTCCATTATTTCATATAATCAGAAGAGCCAGAAATAGGAAAAAGGAAGTTTCTGACCTAAAAATGTAATTTTATAGCATC